>JAODUO010001951.1:0-46590 GCA_025642075.2 Ridgeia piscesae | reverse complement strand
GAAGGGACATGTCGGCTAGACGGGAGAGGGCGATTAGACGGGATAGGGCGACGTGATGGGAGAGGGCGACTAGACGGGAGATGGCGACTACACGGAGAGGGTGACTTGACGGGAGAGGGCGACTAGATAGGAGAGGGCGACTAGACGGGAGAGGGCGAATAGATTTCAGAGGGCGACTGGACGAGAGAGGACGACTAGAAGGAAGAGGGGGGAGATGAGAGGAAAAGTGAAGGGAGAGGGCGGCCAGACGGGAAGAGGGCGACTAGACGGGAGAGGGTGACTAGACGGGAGAGGGCGACTAGACGGCAGAGGGAGGCTAGTCGTAATAGGACGACAAGAAGGGAGAGGATGACTAGACGGGAGAGCGCGATTAGACAGGGGAGAGCGATTAGACGGGAGAGGACGGCTTGAGGGGACTGGGCGGTTAGACGGGAGAGGGCGGCTAGACGGGAAACGGCGAGTAGACAGGACTGTGCTGCTAGACGGAAAATGGTGTTTAGAGAGGGTGAAAATAGGGAGAGTGCGACTAGACTGGAGAGGGCGACTAAATGGGAGACAGCGGGTAGGTGGGAGAATGCGACCTGACGGTAGAGGGCGGCAATGAGGGAGAGGGCGTGTAGACGGGAGAGGACAGCTATACGGTAGATGGTGGCCAGAGAGAGCGGCTAGAAGGGAGAGGGCGGCTAGACGTGGAGGGCTATAAGACGGGATAGGGCGACTAGACGGCAGAGGGTGACCTAGAGAGGGTGACTGGACGGGTAGGGCGACTATACAGGAGAGGGCGACTAGACGTGAGAAGGCGGCTAGACGGTAGAGGGCGGCTGGAGGGTAGAGGACGACTAGATTGACTGGGCGACTACACGGGAGAGTGCGGCTAGACGGGAGAAAGCGGCCAGACGGGAGACGGCAGCTAGACGGTATTAAGGGCGACTAGACAGAGAGGGAGACTAGACTGAGAGGGCGATTAGATGGTAGAGGGCGGCTAGACGGGAGAAGGCGGCTAGAACGGAGAGGGCGACTAGACGGGAGACGGGCAACTAGACGGGATAGGGCTAACAGACGGGAGAGGGAGACTGGACGAGAGAGGGCGGCAAGGTGGGAGAGGTAGGCTAGACGGGAGAAGGCGGTAGACGGTAGAGGGGGGCCAGAGAGAGGTCTACTGGACGGGAGAAGGCGACATGACCGGAGAGGGAAATTAGAGTGGATACGGCAGCTAGATTGGAGAGAGTCGGGAGTAGACGAGAATACGGGACAGGGCGACTAAACGGGAGACGGCGTCGAG
The DNA here is from genome assembly GCA_025642075.2 of Ridgeia piscesae. NCBI lineage: Eukaryota > Metazoa > Annelida > Polychaeta > Sabellida > Siboglinidae > Ridgeia > Ridgeia piscesae. Next base: position 45,308 of record JAODUO010001951.1, on the reverse strand, counting down.
ACGGAGGTGGTCGACTAGACGGTACAGGGTGGCTTCACGGGAGAGGGCGGCTAGAGAGGGCAACTAGACCGGAGAGGGAGACTAGTCGGGAGAGGGCGGCTAGACGGGAGAGGGCGGCTAGAGGGAGATGGCAGCTAGAATGAAGAGGGCGGCTAGAAACGACCACTAGAAGGGAGAGGGGTACCAGACGTGAGATGGCGACTAGACGGGAGAGGGGAGTAGTCGGGAGAGAGCGACTAGGCGGGAAAGGGCGAATAGACGGGAGAGGGCGACTGGACGAGAGTGGGCGACTAGACGGAAAAGGCGAATAGACGGGAGAGAGCGAATAGAAGAGAAAAGGGCGACTAGATAGGAGAGTGTGACGAGAGGGGAGAGGGCGGCTACATGGGAGTGGGACGCTTGGCGGGAGAGGATGGCTAGACGAGAGCGGGAGCCTAGAGGGGAGAGGGTAAGTAGACCGGAGAGGGGGTTTAGAGAAGGCTATCAGACGGGAGAGTGCGACTAAAAGGGAGAGGGCGGCTAGACGATAGAGCGCGGCCAGAGAGTGCGGCTGGGGGGAGAGGGCGGCAAGACGGGAGAGGGCGACTAGACGCGAATTGGCGGCTGGAGAGAGCGACTAGACTGGATAAAGCTTCTAGGCGGGAGAGGGCGACTAGAGGGGAGAGGGCGGCTAGAAGGGAGAGTGCGGCAAGATGGGAGAGGGAGGGTAGATGGGAGAAGGCGGGTGACGCGGAGGGCGGCCAGAGAGAGCTACTGGCGGGAGAAGGCGAGAAGACGGGACAGGGCGACTAAGAGCGACACGGCGGGTAGATGGGAGAGGGCGGCTAGAACGGGGGAGGGCGGCTAGTTAGCAGAGGACAGCTAGATGGGAGAAAGCGGCAACAGAGGGCAACTAGACGGGAGAGGGAGCATAGACGGGAGAGAGCGGCTAGACGGCACAGCGCGGCTAGACGGGAGAGTGCGACTACACGGGAGAGGGCGAGTAGACGGGAGAGGGCGACAAGACGGGAGAGGGTGGCAAGACGGGAGAGGGCGAATAGACGGGAAAGGGCGTTTAGACAGGTCGACAAGACGGGAGAATGCGACTAGACGGCATTGGGCGGCTAGACGTTAGAGGACGACTAGAAGGGAGAGGGCGACTAGAACGGAGAGGGCGGCTAGAATGAGAGGACGACGAGGCGGGAGAGGGCGATTAGACGGGATAAGATGGCTAGTGGGGGCAGGGCGGCTAGACGGGAGAGGGCGGTTAGACGGGACAGGGCGTTTAGAGAAGGCGAAAAAGGGAATAGATGGGAGAGGGCGATTAGATGGGACATGGCGGCTAGACGGTAGAGGGCGGCTAGTCGGGACATGGCGTTTAGAGAGGTCTAATAAAAGTCGGGAGAAGGCGGAAAGAAAGGAGACGGAGGCTAGTCAGGAAAAGGCGGCTAGACCGTATAGGGCGGCTAGAGAGGGCGACTGGACGAAAGAGTTCGACTAGAATCCAGAGGGCGACTAAATGGGACAGTGCGACTAGACGCAGATGGAGGCCTGTTGTGATAGGACGACTAGAAGGGAGAGGGCGGCTAGACAGGAAGAGGTCGACTACACGGGAGAGGGTGACTAGAAGGGAGAGGGCGACTAGACCGGAGAGGGCGAATAGACGGGAGTGGGCGACTGGACGAGAGAGTGGGACTAGACGGAAAAGGCGAATAGACGGGAGAGGGCGAATAGAAGGGAGTGGGACGCTTGGCGGGAGAGGGCGGCTAGACAAGAGCGGGAGCCTAGAGGGGAGAGGGTAAGTAGACCGGAGAGGGGGTTTAGAGAAGGCTATCAGACGGGAGAGTGCGACTAAAAGGGAGAGGGCGGCTAGACGATAGAATGCGGCCAGAGAGGGCGGCTAGACGGGAGAGGGCGTCTAGCCGGAAAGGGCGATTTGACGGGAGAAGGCGGTACGCGGAAGAGGGCGGCTAGAGAGAGCGATTAGACGGTAGAGTGAGACAAAACGGGAGAGGGTGGCTACATATGAGAGAGCGGCAAGACGGGAGATGGCAGCTAGACGGGAGAGGACGGCTAGACGCGAAACGGCGGCTGGAGAGAGCGACTAGACTGGAGATGGCGTCTAGGCGGGAGAGGGCGACTTGACGGGAGAGGGCGGCTAGAAGGGAGAGTGCGACTAGACGGGAGAGGGCGGCTAGACGGGAGAGTACGGCAAGATGGGCGTTTAGACATGGCGACTAGACGGCGTAGGGCGGCTAGACGTGAGAGGAAGACTTGAAGGGAGAGGGCGACTAGATGGGAGAGGGCGACTAGAACGGAGAGGGCGGCTAGAATGAGAGGACGTCGAGGCGGGAGAGGGCGATTAGACGGGATAAGACGGCTAGTGCGGGCAGGGCGGCTAGACGGGAGAGGGCGGTTAGACGGGACACGGCGTTTAGAGAAGGCGAAAAAGGGACTAGATGGGAGAGGGCGATTAGATGGGACATGGCGCCTAGACGGTAGAGGGCAGCTAGTCGGGACATGGCGTTTAGAGAGGTCTAATAAAAGGGAGAGTGTAACTAGTCGAGAGAAGGCGGAAAGAAAGGAGACGGAGGCTAGTCGGGAAAAGGCGGCTAGACCGTATAGGGCGGCTAGAGAGGGCGACTGGACGAAAGAGTTCGACTATAATCCAGAGGGCGACTAAATGGGACAGTGCGACTAGACGCAGATGGCGGCTATTTGTGATAGGACGACTAGAAGGGAGAGGGCGGCTAGACAGGAAGAGGGCGACTACACGGGAGAGGGTGACTAGACCGGAGAGGTCGAATAGACGGGAGTGGGCGACTAGACGGGAGAGGGCGGCTACACAGGAGAGGGCTGATAGACGGGAGAGGGCGGCTAGAAGCAGAGTGCGACTAGACGGGAGAGGGCGACTAGACTGGAGAGGGCGACTAGACGGGAGAGGGCTACTAGACGGGAGAGTGCGACTGGACGTGAGAGTGCGACAAGACAGGAGAGGGAGAGGGAGACCAGACGTTAGAGGGCGGCTAGACGGGACAGCGCCGCTAGTAGGGAGAGTGCGACTAGAAGGGAAAAGGCGACTAAACGGGAGAAGGCGGCTAGAAGGGAGAGGGCGACTAGACGGGAGACGGCGACTAGACGGGAGAGTGTGTCTATAGGGGAGAGGTCGGCTACACGGGAGTGGGCCGCTAGACGGAAGAGTGCGACTGGACGCGAGAGGGCGGCTAGACGGGAGAAGGCGGCCAAAAGGGCTACTGGACGGGAAAAGGCGAGAAGACAGAACAGGGCGACTAAACGGTAGACAGCGGTTAGATGGGATAGAGCGACTAGACGCAAGAGGGCGGCAAGGTGGGACAGGGCGGCTAGACGGGACAGGACAGCTACTCGGTAGAGGGCGGCCAGAGAGAGGGTGGCTAGACGGGGGAGTGTGACTAGAAGACAGAGGACAGCTAGACGGGAGAGGGCGGACAGAGAGGGTAAATAGACGGGAGAGGGAGACTAGGCGGGAGAGGGCGATTAGACGGGACAGCGCGGCTAGACGGGAGAGTGCGACTAGACGGGAGAGGGTGGCTATACGAGATAGGGCGGCTAGAGACGGTGACTAGACGGGAGAGGGCTACCAGACGTGAGATGGCGTCTAGACGGGAGAGGGCGAGTAGTCGCTAGATGGCGACTAGACGGGAGAGGGCGAATAGACGGCAGAGGGTGACTGGACGAGAGAGGGCGACTAGATGGCAGAGGGGCTAGACGTGAGAGGACGACTAGAAGGGAGAGAGCGACTAGACGGGAGAGGTCGACTAGACGGCAGAGGGCGGCTAGAAGGGAGAGTGTGAATTGATGGGAGATGGCGAAGAGATGGGAGAGGGCGGCTATACGAGAAATGGTGGCTGGAGTGGAGAAGGCGGCTAGAAGGGACATGTCGGCTAGACGGGAGAGGGCGATTAGACGGGATAGGGCGACGTGATGGGAGAGGGCGACTAGACGGGAGATGGCGACTACACGGGAGAGGGTGACTTGACGGGAGAGGGCGACTAGATAGGAGAGGGCGACTAGACGGGAGAGGGCGAATAGATTTCAGAGGGCGACTGGACGAGAGAGGGCGACTAGAAGGAAGAGGGGGGAGATGAGAGGAAAAGTGAAGGGAGAGGGCGGCCAGACGGGAAGAGGGCGACTAGACGGGAGAGGGTGACTAGACGGGAGAGGGCGACTAGACGGCAGAGGGAGGCTAGTCGTAATAGGACGACAAGAAGGGAGAGGATGACTAGACGGGAGAGCGCGATTAGACAGGGGAGAGCGATTAGACGGGAGAGGACGGCTTGAGGGGACTGGGCGGTTAGACGGGAGAGGGCGGCTAGACGGGAAACGGCGAGTAGACAGGACTGTGCTGCTAGACGGAAAATGGTGTTTAGAGAGGGTGAAAATAGGGAGAGTGCGACTAGACTGGAGAGGGCGACTAAATGGGAGACAGCGGGTAGGTGGGAGAATGCGACCTGACGGTAGAGGGCGGCAATGAGGGAGAGGGCGTGTAGACGGGAGAGGACAGCTATACGGTAGATGGTGGCCAGAGAGAGCGGCTAGAAGGGAGAGGGCGGCTAGACGTGGAGGGCTATAAGACGGGATAGGGCGACTAGACGGCAGAGGGTGACCTAGAGAGGGTGACTGGACGGGTAGGGCGACTATACAGGAGAGGGCGACTAGACGTGAGAAGGCGGCTAGACGGTAGAGGGCGGCTGGAGGGTAGAGGACGACTAGATTGACTGGGCGACTACACGGGAGAGTGCGGCTAGACGGGAGAAAGCGGCCAGACGGGAGACGGCAGCTAGACGGTATTAAGGGCGACTAGACAGAGAGGGAGACTAGACTGAGAGGGCGATTAGATGGTAGAGGGCGGCTAGACGGGAGAAGGCGGCTAGAACGGAGAGGGCGACTAGACGGGAGACGGGCAACTAGACGGGATAGGGCTAACAGACGGGAGAGGGAGACTGGACGAGAGAGGGCGGCAAGGTGGGAGAGGTAGGCTAGACGGGAGAAGGCGGTAGACGGTAGAGGGGGGCCAGAGAGAGGTCTACTGGACGGGAGAAGGCGACATGACCGGAGAGGGAAATTAGAGTGGATACGGCAGCTAGATTGGAGAGAGTCGGGAGTAGACGAGAATACGGGACAGGGCGACTAAACGGGAGACGGCGTCGAGACGGAGGTGGTCGACTAGACGGTACAGGGTGGCTTCACGGGAGAGGGCGGCTAGAGAGGGCAACTAGACCGGAGAGGGAGACTAGTCGGGAGAGGGCGGCTAGACGGGAGAGGGCGGCTAGAGGGAGATGGCAGCTAGAATGAAGAGGGCGGCTAGAAACGACCACTAGAAGGGAGAGGGGTACCAGACGTGAGATGGCGACTAGACGGGAGAGGGGAGTAGTCGGGAGAGAGCGACTAGGCGGGAAAGGGCGAATAGACGGGAGAGGGCGACTGGACGAGAGTGGGCGACTAGACGGAAAAGGCGAATAGACGGGAGAGAGCGAATAGAAGAGAAAAGGGCGACTAGATAGGAGAGTGTGACGAGAGGGGAGAGGGCGGCTAGACGAGAGCGGGAGCCTAGAGGGGAGAGGGTAAGTAGACCGGAGAGGGGGTTTAGAGAAGGCTATCAGACGGGAGAGTGCGACTAAAAGGGAGAGGGCGGCTAGACGATAGAGCGCGGCCAGAGAGTGCGGCTGGGGGGAGAGGGCGGCAAGACGGGAGAGGGCGACTAGACGCGAATTGGCGGCTGGAGAGAGCGACTAGACTGGATAAAGCTTCTAGGCGGGAGAGGGCGACTAGAGGGGAGAGGGCGGCTAGAAGGGAGAGTGCGGCAAGATGGGAGAGGGAGGGTAGATGGGAGAAGGCGGGTGACGCGGAGGGCGGCCAGAGAGAGCTACTGGCGGGAGAAGGCGAGAAGACGGGACAGGGCGACTAAGAGCGACACGGCGGGTAGATGGGAGAGGGCGGCTAGAACGGGGGAGGGCGGCTAGTTAGCAGAGGACAGCTAGATGGGAGAAAGCGGCAACAGAGGGCAACTAGACGGGAGAGGGAGCATAGACGGGAGAGAGCGGCTAGACGGCACAGCGCGGCTAGACGGGAGAGTGCGACTACACGGGAGAGGGCGAGTAGACGGGAGAGGGCGACAAGACGGGAGAGGGTGGCAAGACGGGAGAGGGCGAATAGACGGGAAAGGGCGTTTAGACAGGTCGACAAGACGGGAGAATGCGACTAGACGGCATTGGGCGGCTAGACGTTAGAGGACGACTAGAAGGGAGAGGGCGACTAGAACGGAGAGGGCGGCTAGAATGAGAGGACGACGAGGCGGGAGAGGGCGATTAGACGGGATAAGATGGCTAGTGGGGGCAGGGCGGCTAGACGGGAGAGGGCGGTTAGACGGGACAGGGCGTTTAGAGAAGGCGAAAAAGGGAATAGATGGGAGAGGGCGATTAGATGGGACATGGCGGCTAGACGGTAGAGGGCGGCTAGTCGGGACATGGCGTTTAGAGAGGTCTAATAAAAGTCGGGAGAAGGCGGAAAGAAAGGAGACGGAGGCTAGTCAGGAAAAGGCGGCTAGACCGTATAGGGCGGCTAGAGAGGGCGACTGGACGAAAGAGTTCGACTAGAATCCAGAGGGCGACTAAATGGGACAGTGCGACTAGACGCAGATGGAGGCCTGTTGTGATAGGACGACTAGAAGGGAGAGGGCGGCTAGACAGGAAGAGGTCGACTACACGGGAGAGGGTGACTAGAAGGGAGAGGGCGACTAGACCGGAGAGGGCGAATAGACGGGAGTGGGCGACTGGACGAGAGAGTGGGACTAGACGGAAAAGGCGAATAGACGGGAGAGGGCGAATAGAAGGGAGTGGGACGCTTGGCGGGAGAGGGCGGCTAGACAAGAGCGGGAGCCTAGAGGGGAGAGGGTAAGTAGACCGGAGAGGGGGTTTAGAGAAGGCTATCAGACGGGAGAGTGCGACTAAAAGGGAGAGGGCGGCTAGACGATAGAATGCGGCCAGAGAGGGCGGCTAGACGGGAGAGGGCGACTAGCCGGAAAGGGCGATTTGACGGGAGAAGGCGGTACGCGGAAGAGGGCGGCTAGAGAGAGCGATTAGACGGTAGAGTGAGACAAAACGGGAGAGGGTGGCTACATATGAGAGAGCGGCAAGACGGGAGATGGCAGCTAGACGGGAGAGGACGGCTAGACGCGAAACGGCGGCTGGAGAGAGCGACTAGACTGGAGATGGCGTCTAGGCGGGAGAGGGCGACTTGACGGGAGAGGGCGGCTAGAAGGGAGAGTGCGACTAGACGGGAGAGGGCGGCTAGACGGGAGAGTACGGCAAGATGGGCGTTTAGACATGGCGACTAGACGGCGTAGGGCGGCTAGACGTGAGAGGAAGACTTGAAGGGAGAGGGCGACTAGATGGGAGAGGGCGACTAGAACGGAGAGGGCGGCTAGAATGAGAGGACGTCGAGGCGGGAGAGGGCGATTAGACGGGATAAGACGGCTAGTGCGGGCAGGGCGGCTAGACGGGAGAGGGCGGTTAGACGGGACACGGCGTTTAGAGAAGGCGAAAAAGGGACTAGATGGGAGAGGGCGATTAGATGGGACATGGCGCCTAGACGGTAGAGGGCAGCTAGTCGGGACATGGCGTTTAGAGAGGTCTAATAAAAGGGAGAGTGTAACTAGTCGGGAGAAGGCGGAAAGAAAGGAGACGGAGGCTAGTCGGGAAAAGGCGGCTAGACCGTATAGGGCGGCTAGAGAGGGCGACTGGACGAAAGAGTTCGACTATAATCCAGAGGGCGACTAAATGGGACAGTGCGACTAGACGCAGATGGCGGCTATTTGTGATAGGACGACTAGAAGGGAGAGGGCGGCTAGACAGGAAGAGGGCGACTACACGGGAGAGGGTGACTAGACCGGAGAGGTCGAATAGACGGGAGTGGGCGACTGGACGAGAGAGTGTGACTAGACGGCAGAGGGCGGCCAGACGTGAGAGGACAACTAGAAGGGAGAGTGCGACTAGACGGGAGAGGGCGACTAGACCGGAGAGGGCGAATAGACCGGAGTGGGCGACTGGACGAGAGAGTGCGACGGGACGTGAGAGGACGACTAGAAGGGAGAGTGCGACTAGACGGTAGAGTGAGACTAAACGGGAGAGGGTGGCTACACGTGAGAGGGCGGCTAGACGGGAGATGGCAGTTAGACGGGAGAGGACGGCTATACGAAAGACGGGAGAGGGAGACTAGACGGGAGAGGCGGCTAGACGGGAGAGGGCGGCTACAGGGAGAGGGCAGCTAAACGGGGTAGGCGCGCTAGACGGGAGAGGGCGTACAGACGGAGAGGGCGACTAGACGGAGAGGAGAGTCGGGAGAGAGCGACTAGACGGGAAAGGGCGAAGAGAAGGGATAGGGCGACTAGACGGGAGAGGGCGACTAGACGGGAGAAAGCGACTAGACGGGAGTGGGCCGTTTGACGGGAGAGGGCGGATTGACGAAAGCGGGAGGCTAGAGGGGAGAGGGCAATTCGACAGGAGAGCGGGTTTAGAGAGGGCTATCAGACGGGAGAGTTCGACTAAAAGGGAGAGGGCGGCTAGACGGGAGAGGGCGACTAGCCGGAAAGGGCGGCTAGACGGGAGAGCGTGGCTAGAGGGGAACAAGCGGCTAGACAGGAGAGGGCACCTAGACGGGAGAGGGCGATTAGACGGGTGAAGGCGGTACGCGGAAGAGGGCGGCTAGAGAGGGCGACTAGACGGTAGTGTGAGAATAGACGGGAGAGGGCGGCTACACATGAGAGGGCTGCTAGACGAGAGAAGGCGGCTAGACGGGAGAGGATGGCTAGACGCGAAACGGCGGCTGGAGAGAGCGACTAGAGTGGAGAGGGCGGCTAGACGGGAGGGCAGAGGAGAGAGCGGCTAGACGGAAGGCGGCTAGAGGCAGAGGGCGGCTAGAGGGAACGGGAGAGGGAGCATAGACGGGAGAGAGCGGCTAGACGGGACAGCGCGGCTAGACGGGAGAGTGCGACTAGACGGGAGAGGGCGGCTTGACGGGAGACGGCGGCTGGAGGGGTGAGGGCAGCTAGAAGGGAGAGGGGTCCCAAACGTGGGATGGCGAATAGACGGGAGAGGGCGAGTGGACGGAAGAGGGCGATTAGACGGGAGAGGGCGACTAGAAGGAAGAGGGCGGCAAGACGGGAGAGGGCGACTAGACGGGAGAGGGCGTTTAGACAGGTCGACAAGACGGGGGAATGCGACTAGACGGCATAGGACAGCTAAACGGGAGAGAGCGGCTACAGAGGGCAACTAGACGGGAGAGGGAGCATAGACGGGAGAGAGCGGCTAGACGGGACAGCGCGGCTAGACGGGAGAGTGCGACTAGACAGGAGAGGGCGGCTTGACGGGAGACGGCGGCTGGAGGGGTGAGGGCAGCTAGAAGGGAGAGGGGTCCCAAACGTGAGATGACGACTAGAAGGGAGAGGGCGACTAGATGGGAGAGGGCGACTAGACGGGATAGGACGTCTAGAGGGGCAGTGTGGCTAGACGGGAGAGGGCAGGTAGTTGGGACAGGGCGTTTAGAGAGGGCGAAAAAAGGGAGAGTGCGACTAGACGGAAGAAGGCGGCAAGAAGGGAGAGGGAGGCTAGTCGGGAAAAGGCGGAAAGAAGGGAGAGTGCGACTAGTCGGGAGAAGGCGGAAAGAAGGGAGAGGGAGGCTAGTCGGGAAAAGGCGGCTAGACCGTAGAGGGCGGCCAGAGCGGGCGACAGGACGGGAGAAGGCGACAAAACGGGACAGGGCGACTAGACGGCGGAGGGCAACTAGACGGGATAGGTCGACTAGACGGGAGAGTGCGACTGGACGGGAGACGGCGACTAGAAGGGAGAGGGCGGCTACAAGGGAGAGGGCGACTAGATGGGAGAGGGCGACTAGACGGGAGAGGGCGACTAGACGAGAGAGGGCGACTAGACGAGAGAGTGACACTAGACGGCAGAGGTCGGCTAGTCGTGAGAGGACGTCTAGATGGGAGAGGGCGACTAGAATGGAGAGGGCGGCTAGGGGGGACATGGCGGCTAGACGGTAGAGGGCGGCTAGTCGTGAGAGGACGTCTAGATAGGACATGGCGGCTAGAGAGTAGAGGGCGGCTAGTCGGGACAGGGCGTTTAGAGAGATTTAATAAAAGGTAGAGTGCAACTAGTCGGGAGAAGGCGTAAAGAAATGAGAGGGAGGCTAATCGGGAAAAGGCGGCTAGACCGTATAGGGCGGCTAGAGAGGGCGACTGGACAAAAGTGTTCGACTAGAATCCAGAGGGCGGCTAGATGGGACAGTTCGACTAGATTTAACAAGATTTAACAAGATTGCCACCTAGAGATTCAACTCTAGATGTTAGGTGGACTAGGAAGCCATTTGGCTTATCGAGAGTCCAACCTATCTATCTAAGTATACCCCGCCCGTCTTAGGTATATGTCAATTTTATTTTTAAATATATTAACACTACTAGCACCTACACAATCAGCTGATAATCTGTTCCATTCGTTTACTGTTACTTGTGAAAATGAATATGTTATAATATTCAGTCTTCACTGCTTCTTTGCTAATGTAACTCCATGTCCTCTAGTCCTTCTCTCTTCCTTGACTGTGAAAAAAATATTTCTGTCAATAGTTTCATACTCATTCAATATTTTAAACAACTCAATCTGATCTCCTCTCAATCTTCTGTTTTCTAGTGTTGTTAAACCACATTCTTTTAGACGCATTTCATAACTAATATTCCTGATATTTGGTATCATTTTGGCTGCTCTCCTTTGTACTCTTTCTAGCATATCAATATCCTTCTTGCGATATGTCCCCCATGCTTGTATATAATATTCTAAGTGAGGCCTAACTATTGTTTTATACAGCGGTATTATTAGTTCTTTTTCTTTGTACACTATATTTCGCCTAATTAATCCAAGAATTTGGTTTCCCTTCGCTGCTTCAATTCCACACTGTTCTGATACCTTCATGTCAGCACTAATAGTTAACCCTAAGTCCTTTTCCTTTAAGGGAGTATTTAGTACAGTACCACCCATTGTATATTGTGCATCTTCATTCCCATGTCCTGTGTGGAGACACTTACACTTTCCAAAATTAAACAGCATTTGCCACTTGTCAGACCATTCTATCAACTTATTAAGATCATCTTGTAAATGCTGTCTATCTGCATCACTTTTAATTTTCCTAAACACTTTTGTGTCGTCCGCAAACTTCAACACCTTGCTTGCTATGTCATCATCTAAATCATTGATATATATTAAGAATAAAATAGGTTCCAGTACTGATCCCTGCGGTACTCCACTAAAACCGATTTCCAGTTAGAAACCTCCCCATCAACTACTACTCTTTGTCTTCTATCAATAAGCCATTTTTCTATCCAGTTGATCATACCATTTCCTATGCCATGGACCTTTAGTTTAAGTAGTAGTCTTTGGTGTGGCAATTTGTCAAAGGCTTTTTTTAAATTTAAATAGATTATATCTACTGGTGATCCCTCATCTACCTACTTTGTGACATCTTCCAAAAAACATAACATATTTGTTAAGCATGACCTCGCTTTTAAAAACCCATGTTGAGATGGTTTATCAATTTATTTTTAACAGGAAAATCAACCATGTGATCTTTAATTAGTCTTTCTAATAGTTTGCAAATCACCGATGTTAAACTCACTGGTCTATAGTTCTCTGACTTGTTTCTCGAACCTTTTTTAAATAATGGTATAATGTTTGCTTCTTTCCATTCTAACGGAACTATTCCCTCCTCTAATGACAAATTGAACACTATTGCAAGAGGTATGCTGATTTGTTCTACAATTTCCAATAGTAATTTGGGAGGAATCCCATCCACTCCAGGTGATTTATTATCCTTCATATCTCTTATTTTCATAGCTACCATTGTTGGGGTTACAATTAGTTGTCCTAAATAGTCAAACTCTCTCCCTTCGAACTTAGTCTCAAGTACTGGTAATATACTAATATCTTCAATGGTAAACACCGAACTAAAGTACTCATTTAGGTTTTCTGCCATTAAGAATCCCTCTGTTATTATGTTTCCATCAGTACCTTCTAGAGGACCGACATTATCCTGAATGTTCTGTTTACTTCGAACATACGCATAAACACTCTTGCTGTCATGTTTTATATTAAAAGCTATTTTTGGTTCGTAGCTTCTCTTTGAGTTTCGAATTTCACCTGTAGCTTGATTAAGTGCTTCTTTATAAATGCTATAGTCTTCTTCACTTCCGGTATGTCTATATATCTTCCACATCATTTGCTTGTACTTGATTGCTCTAATGGCTTCCTTCGATAAGTGTTTCTTCTTTGACCGTTTCCCCTGTTTTTTTCAACGGAACAAATTTGTCATCGACGCAGTCAATTTCACTCTTTAAAATATTCCAGCATTCTGTTGCTGTCTTATTCTTCAGTGTTTTATTCCAGTCTATCTTTGCTAAATATTCCCTCATGTCCTTATATCTTCCTTTGTGAAAATTTTCCCTGTACCTTATTTTTGTATTCCGTTCTCCCTTTACTTTGATGATAACATGTATCTGGTTGTGATCACTACACCCCAGTGGCTCACATGTCTAGACATTGTCAACAAATTCCTTCTGTGAGCTCAATAATATGTCTAACACATTCTCGCCCCTGGTTGCTTCTAACACATTTTGAGAAAGGAAAGTATCTTGAACTAAATTTAAAAACTCTTGATCCTCTCTCCCGGTACTCTGTAGAGATGTCCACTGTATATGCCCATGGTTAAAATCCCCAATAATAATACAGTCCCGTTTACTCACTTCTTTGATAGCGTTACGTATTTTTTCATTCTCTTCTATGCTGATGTTTGGACTCCGATACACTAACCCACACAGAAAATGTTGGGTTTAGACTAGACGGCAAATGGCGGCTAGTCGTGGTAGGACGACTAGAAGGCAGAGGGGGTAGACGTGAGAGGACGACTAGAAGGAAGAGGGGGTAGACGTGAGAGGACGACTAGAAGGGAGAGGGCGGCTAGACGGGAGAGGGCGATTAGACGGGAGAGGGCGAAAAGACGGGAGTGGGCGACTGGACGAGAGAGTGCAACTACACGGCAGAGGGCGGCTACTTGTGAGAGGACGAATAGATTTGAGAGTGCGACTGGACGGGAGAGGGCGACTAGACGGGAGAGCGCGGCTAGAAGGGAGAGGGCGACTAGACGGGAGAGGACGACTTAACGGGAGAGGGCGACTAGACTGGAGAGGGCTACTAGACGGCAGAGGGGGTAGACGTGAAAGGACGACTAGAAGGCAGAGGGCGACTGGACGGGAGAGGGCGGCTAGACGGCATAGGGCGGCTAGACGAGGGAGAGGACGACTAGAAGAGAGTGGGCGACTAGATGGGAAAGGGCGTCTAGACGGGAGAGGGCGGCTACAAGGGAGAGGGCGACTAGACGGGAGAGGGCGACTAGACGGGAGAGGGCGACTAGATGACATAGGGCGGATAGACGTGAGAGGACGACTAGAAGGGAGAGGGCGACTAGACTGGTGAGGGCGACTAGTCGGGAGAGGGCGGCTAGAATGAGAGAACGACGAGACGGGGGAGGGCGAGTAGACGGGGTAGCACGGCTAGTGGGGGCAGGGCGGCTAGACGGGAGAGGGCGGTTATACGGGACAGGGCGTTTTGAGAAGGCGAAAAAAGGGAGAGTGTGACTAGACGGGAGAAGGCGGCAAGAAGGGATAGGGAGGCCAGTCGGGAGAAGGCGGCGAGACCGTAGAGGGCGGCCAGAGAGGGCGAGTGGACGGGACAGGGCGACTAGACAGGATACGGCGGCTAGACTTGAGGAGTCTATTCGGGAGAAGGCGACTAGACGGCGGAGGGCGAGTGGACGGGAGATGGCGACTGGACGGGAGAAGGCGACAAAACGGGACAGGGCGACTAGACAGGATCCGGCGGCTGGACTTGAGAAGGCGACAATTCGGGAAAAGGCGACTAGACGGCGGAGGGCGACTAGACGGGAGATGGCGACTAGATGGGAGAGTGCGACTAGACGACAGAGGGAGGCTAGTCGTGATAGGACGACTAGAAGGGAGAGGGCGACTAGACGGGAGAGGGCGGCTAGAATGAGAGGACGACGACACGGGAGAGGGCGAGTAGACGGGGTAGCACGGCTAGTGGGGGCAGGGCGGCTAGACGGGAGAGGGCGGTTATACGGGAGAGGGCTTTCAGAGAAGGCGAAAAAAGGGAGAGTGCGACTAGACGGGAGAAGGCGGCAAGAAGGGATAGGGAGGCCAGTCGGGAGAAGGCGGCGAGACCGTAGAGGGCGGCCAGAGAGGGCAACTGGACGGTAAAAGGCGACAAAACGGGGCAGGGCGACTAGACGGCGGAGGGCGACTAGATGGGAGATGGCGACTAGATTGGAGAGTGCGACTAGACGACAGTGGGAGGCTAGTCGTGATAGGACGACTAGAAGGGAGAGGGCGACTAGACGGGAGAGGGCGACTGGACGAGAGATGGCGACTAGATTGGAGAGGACGACTAGTCGGGAGGAGGCGACTAGATTGGAGTGTGCGACTAGTCAAGAGAGGATGACTAGATGGGAGAGGGAGGCTTGACGGGTAAGGGCAACTAGAAGGGAGAAGGCGGCTAGACGGTAGAGGGCGGTAGAGGGTACAGGGCGACTAGATGGGAGTGTGCGGCTAGACGGAGAAGGCAGCTAGAATGGAGAGGGCTACTGGATGGGAGAGGGCGGCTATAGGGTGGAGGGCGGAGAGGTCGACTAGACGATAGAGTGCGTCTAGACGGGAGAAGGCGGCTAGACGGGAGAGGGTGTAGAGAGAGAGAGCGACTAGACGGGAGAGGACGGCTAAAAGGGAGAGACCGACTAGACGGGAGTATGTAGCTAGAGAGGAGAGGGCTACTAGACGGGAGAGTGCGTAGAGAGAGGGCGACTAGATGGGAGAGGACGGCTAGACGGAAGAAGGCGACGAGACGGGAGAGGGCGGATTGACGGGATAGGGCTGTTAGACGGTAGAGGGCAACTAGAAAGAGAGGGCAACTAGACGGGAGAGGACGGCTAGACGCGAAACGGCGGCTGGAGAGAGCGACTAGACTGGAGATGGCGTCTAGGCGAGGGAGGGCGACTAGACGGGAGAGGGCGGCTAGAAGGGAGAGTGCGACTAGACGGGAGAGGGCGGCTAGACGGGAGAGTGCGGCAAGATGGGCGTTTAGACATGGCGACAAGACGGGAGAATGCGACTAGACGGCGTAGGGCGGCTAGACGTGAGAGGAAGACTTGAAGGGAGAGGGCGACTAGATGGGAGAGGGCGACTAGACGGGATAAGACGGCTAGTGGGGGCAGGGCGGCTAGACGGGAGAGGGCGGTTAGACAGGACAGGGTGTTTAGAGAAGGCGAAAAAGGGACTAGATGGGATAGGGCGATTAGATGGGACAATGCTGCTAGACGGTAGAGGGCAGCTAGTCGGGACATGGCGTTTAGAGAGGTCTAATAAAAGGGAGAGGGTAACTAGTCGGGAGAAGGCGGCTAGACCGTATAGGGCGGCTAGAGAGGGCGACTGGACGAAAGAGTTCGACTAGAATCCAGAGGGCGACTAAATGGGACCGTGCGACTGGACGCAGATGGCGGCTATTTGTGATAGGACGACTAGAAGGGAGAGGACGGCTAGACAGGAAGAGGGCGAATACACGGGAGAGGGTGACTAGAAGTGAGAGGGCGACTAGACCGGAGAGGGCGAATAGACGGGAGTGGGCGACTGGACGAGAGAGTGGGACTAGACGGCATAGGGCGGCCAGCCCGTGAGAGGACGACTAGAAGGGAGAGTGCGAGTAGACGGGAGAGCGCGGCTAGAAGGGAGAGTGCGACTAGACGGGAGAGCGCGGCTAGAAGGGAGAGGGCGACTAGACGGGAGAGGACGACTTAACGGGAGATGTCGACTAGATGGGGAGATGTCGACTAGACGGGAGAGGGCGGATAGACGGGAGAGAGCGGCTATAAGGATATCGTGCGAATATACAGAGAGGGCCACTAGACGGAGAGGGCGACTAGACGGTAGAGTGCAGCTAGACGGGAAAGGACGACTATACTGGAGATGGAGGCTAGACGGTAGAGGGCGGCTACGGGGTAGAGGGCGACTAGACGGAGAGGCGACTAGACAGGAGAGTGCGGCTAGAGAGGAGAAGGCGGATAGAACAGAGAGGGCGATTAGGCGGGAGAAGGCGGCTAGACGGGGTAGGTAGACTAACCGGGATAAGGCGGATAGACGGGTGAGGTCGTAAAAAGAGGGCGACTAGATGGGAGAGGACGGCTAATAGAGAGAGGGTGTCAAGTCGGGAGAGTGAGATGATACGGGAGAGGGCGGATAGACGGGTGAGGGCGGGTAGATAGTAAAGCGCGACTAGAGAGAGAGTGGGAGACTAGAAGGGAGAAGAGGGTCGACTACTCGGGAGAGGGCGACTAGAGAGGGCGTCTAGACGGGATAGAGCGAATAGATGAGTGAGGGCGACTAAACGGGAGAGGGCGAATAGACGCGAATGGGTGGGTGGACGAGAGAGGGCGACTAGACGGGAGAGGGCGGCTATAGAGGGAAATTAGACAGGAGAGGCGACTAGACGGGTGAGGGCTGCTAGACGGGAGAAGGCGGCTAGACTGTAGAAGGCGTCCACAGTGGGCGACTGGAGGGGAAAAGGCGACAAAACGGGACAGGGCGACTAGACAGGATACGGCGGCTGGATAGGAGAGGGCGACTAGTCGGGAGAAGGCGACAAGACGGCGGAGGGTCACTAGACGGGAGACGGAGACTAGATGGGAGAGGGCGGCTACAAGGGAGGGGGCGACTAGACGGGAGAGGGCGACTAGACGGGATAGTGCGAGTAGACGTGAGAGGGCGACTAGAAGGGATAGGGCGACTAGACGGGAGAGGGCGACTAGACGGGAGAGGGCGACTAGACAGGAGAGGGCGACTAGACAGGAGAGGGCGGCTACACGGGAGAGAGCGACGAGACGAGAGAGGGCGACTAGACGGGAGAGGGCGACGAGACGGGAGAGGGCGACTAGACGGGAGAGGGCGACTAGACTGGAGAGGGCGTTTAGAGAGGGCTACAAACAGATGCGACTGAAGGAGAGCGGCGCAACCTAGACGATAGAGGGCAACCGGAGAGGGCGACAGGACGGGAAAAGGCGGCTAGACCGTAGAGGGCGGCCAGAGAGGTCGACTGGACGGGAAAAGGCGATACAACAGGAGAGAGCGACTAGACAGGATACTGCGGCAAGACTGGAGAGGTCGACAAGTCGGGAGAAGGCGGCTAGAATGGAGAGGGCGACCAGAAGGGAGAGGGCGACTAGATGGGAGAGGGCGGCTACTAGGGAGAGGGCGACTGGAGGGGAGATGGCGAATAGACGGGGGAGGGCGATTAGACGGGAGAAGGCGACTAGACGGGAGAGGGAGTTAGACGTGAGAGGACGACTAGAAGGGAGTGGGCGACTAAACAGGAGAGGGCGACTAGACGGTACAGCGCGACTAGACGGGAGAGGACGGCTAGACGGGATAGGGCGGATAGACGCATCAGGGCGGCTAGAGAGAGCGACTAGACTGAATGACGGGAGAGGGATTTAGAGTGGAGAGGGCTGTTAGACGGGAGATGGGCACTAGGTGGAATAGGGCGACTAGACGAGAGAGTGCGACTAGACGGCAGAGGGCGGCTAGACGTGAGAGGACGACTACAAGGAGAGGGCGACTAGACGGTAGAGGACGACAAGACGGGAGAGGGCGACTAGACTGGAGAGGGCGACTATACGGGAGACGCCGACTAGACGGGAGAGGGCGAACAGACGGCAGAGGGCGGCTACAAGGGAGAGGGCGACTAGACGGGATAGGGCGACTAGACGGGAGAGGGCGACTGGACGTGAGAATGCGACTAAACGGGATAGGGCGTCAAGATGGGAGAGAGAGGTGGACAAATAGACGAGATACGGCGGCTATATTGGAGAGGGCGACTAGTCGGGAGAAATCGAGAAGACGGGCGAGGGCGCTTAAATGGGATACGGCAGATAGATGGGAGAGGACGACTAGATAGGAGAGGGTGGCAAGGTGGGACAGGGCGGCTAGACGGTAAAGAGCTGCCAGAGAGAGCGGCTAGAAGAGAGAGGGCGACTAGACGGTAGAGGGCGACTAGACGGGAGTGGGTGACTAGACGGGAGAGGGCGACTAGACGGGAGAGGGCGACTAGACTGGAGAGTGCGTTTAGAGAGGGCTACAAGACGGGAGGTTGCGACTAGAAGGGAGAGGTCGGCAAGATGGGTGAGAGTGGCTAGACGGAAGAGGGCACCTAGACGATAGAGGACAACCAGAGAGGGCGACTGGACGGTAAAAGGCGGCTAGACCGTAGAGGGCGGACAGAGAGGGCGACTGGACGGGAGAAGGGGACACAACGGGAGAGAACGACTAGACAGGATATGGTGGAAAATTGGAGAGGTCGACTAGTCGGGAGAAGGCGACTAGACGGGTGGGGGCGACTAGACGGGAGAGGGCGACTAGACTAGACGGTAGAGAGCGACTAGATGGGAGTGGGAGACTAGACGGGAGAGGGCGACTAGACGGGAGAGGGCGACCATACTGGAGAGGGCGTTTAGAGAGGGCTACAAGACGGTAGAGTGCGACTAGAAGGAAGAGGTCGGTAAGACGGGAGAGAGCGGCTAGACGGGAGAGAGCGCAAAGACGGTAGAGGGCAACCGGAGAGAGCGGCAGGACGGGAAAAGGCGGCTAGACCGTAGAGGGTGGCCAGAGAGGGCGACTGGACGGGAGTGGGTGATTATACGGGAGAGGGCGACTAGACGGGAGAGGGGGACTAGATGGGAGAGGGCGACTAGACGGGAGAGGGCGGCAAGACTGGAAAGGCGAGTAGACAGGAGAGGGCGTTTAGACAGGGCGACAAGACGGGAGAATGCGATTAGACGGCATATAGCGGCTATTGGGGGGCAGGGCGGCTAGACGGGAGATGGCGGTTAGACGGGACAGGGCGTTTAGAGAAGGCGAAAAAAGGGAGAGTGCGACTAGACGGGAGAAGGCGGCAAGTATGGAGAGGGAGGCCAGTCGGGAGAAGGCGGCTAGACCGTAGAGGGTGGCTAGAGAGTGCGACTGGACGAGAGAAGGCGACAAAACGGGTCAGGGCGACAAGGCAGGATACGGCGGCTAGATTGGAGAAGGCGACTAGATGGCGGATGTCGACTGGACGGGATATGGCGACTAGATGGGAGAGTGCGACTAGATGGCAGAGGGAGGCTAGTCGTGACAGGACGACTAGAAGGGAGAGGGTGACTAGACGGAAGAGGGCGACTATACGGGAGAGGGCGACTAGACGGGAGAGGGCGGCTGCAAGGGATAGGGCGACTATAGGGTGAAGGGCGACTAGACGGGAGAGGACGACTAGATGGGAGAGGGCGACTTAACGGGAGAGGGCGATTAGCAGGGAGAGGGCGCATAGACGGGAGAGGGCGAATGGACGAGAGATGGCGACTAGACGGGAGAGGACGACCACAGGGGAGAGGGCGAATAGACTGGAGAGGGCGACAAGACGGGAGAGGGCGGTAAGACGAGAGAGGGCGACTAGACGGGAGAGGGCGATTAGACAAGGCGACAAGACGGGCGACTAGATGGCATAGGGCGGCTAGACGTGAGAGGACGACTAGAAGGGAGAGGGCGACTAGATGGGAGAGGGCGACTAGACGGGAGAGAGCGGCCAGAATGAGACGACGACGAGATGGGAGAGGGCGTTCAGACGGGATAGGACGGCTAGTGGGGGCAGGGCGGTTAGACGGGAGAAGGCGGTTAGACGGGACAGGGCGCTTAGAGAAGGCGAACAATGGGTGAGTGCGACTAAACGGGAGAACGCGGCAAGATTGGAGAGGGAGGCTAGTCGGGAGAAGGCGGGGAGACCGTAGAGGGCGGCTGTAAGTGAAGGGCGACGAGACGGGAGAGCGAGACTGGACGAGAGATGGCGACTAGAGGGAAGAGGGATACGACTAGATAAGATAAGGCGGCCAGATTAAAACTAGTCCGGACTAGACGGTAGAGTGCAGCTAGACGGGAAAGGACGACTATACTGGAGATGGAGGCTAGACGGTAGAGGGCGGCTACGGGGTAGAGGGCGACTAGACGGAGAGGGCGACTAGACAGGAGAGTGCGGTTAGAGAGGAGAAGGCGGATAGAACAGAGAGGGCGATTAGGCGGGAGAAGGCGGCTAGACGGGGTAGGTAGACTAACCGGGTTAAGGCGGATAGACGGGTGAGGTCGTAAAAAGAGGGCGACTAGATGGGAGGGGATGGCTAATAGAGAGAGGGTGTCAAGTCGGGAGAGTGAGATGATACGGGAGAGGGCGGATAGACGGGAGAGGGCGGGTAGATAGTAAAGCGCGACTAGAGAGAGAGTGGGAGACTAGAAGGGAGAAGAGGGTTGGTCAGGAAAGGTCGACTACTCGGGAGAGGGCGACTAGAGAGGGCGTCTAGACGGGATAGAGCGAATAGATGAGTGAGGGCGACTAAACGGGAGAGGGCGAATAGACGCGAATGGGTGGGTGGACGAGAGAGGGCGACTAGACGGGAGAGGGCGGCTATAGAGGGAAATTAGACAGGAGAGGCGACTAGACGGGTGAGGGCTGCTAGAAGGGAGAAGGCGGCTAGACTGTAGAAGGCGTCCAGAATGGGCGACTGGAGGGGAGAAGGCGACAAAACGGGACAGGGCGACTAGACAGGATACGGCGGCTGGATAGGAGAGGGCGACTAGTCGGGAGAAGGCGACAAGACGGCGGAGGGTCACTAGACGGGAGACGGAGACTAGATGGGAGAGGGCGACTAGACGGGATAGTGCGAGTAGACGTGAGAGGGCGACTAGAAGGGATAGGGCGACTAGACGGGAGAGGGCGACTTGACGGGAGAGGGCGACTAGACAGGAGAGGGCGGCTACACGGGAGAGAGCGACGAGACGAGAGAGGGCGGCTAGACGGGAGAGGGCGACTAGACAGGAGAGGGCGGCTACACGGGAGAGAGCGACGAGACGAGAGAGGGCGACTAGACGGGAGAGGGCGACGAGACGGGAGAGGGCGACTAGACGGGAGAGGGCGACTAGACTGGAGAGGGCGTTTAGAGAGGGCTACAAGACGGGAGAGTGCGACTAGAAGGGAGAGGTCGGCAAGATGAGAGAGCGAGCGGCTAGACGGGAGAGAGCGCCTAGACGATAGAGGGCAACCGGAGAGGGCGACAGGACGGGAAAAGGCGGCTAGACCGTAGAGGGCGGCCAGAGAGGTCGACTGGACGGGAAAAGGCGATACAACGGGAGAGAGCGACTAGACAGGATACGGCGGCAAGACTGGAAAGGTCGACAAGTCGGGAGAAGGCGGCTAGAATGCAGAGGGCGACCAGAAGGGAGAGGGCGACTAGATGGAAGAGGGCGGCTACTAGGGAGAGGGCGACTGGAGGGGAGATGGCGAATAGACGGGGGAGGGCGACTAGACGGGAGAGGGCGATTAGACAAGGCGACAAGACGGGCGACTAGATGGCATAGGGCGGCTAGACGTGAGAGGACGACTAGAAGGGAGAGGGCGACTAGATGGGAGAGGGCGACTAGACGGGAGAGAGCGGCCAGAATGACACGACGACGAGATGGGAGAGGGCGTTCAGACGGGATAGGACGGCTAGTGGGGGCAGGGCGGTTAGACGGGAGAAGGCGGTTAGACGGGACAGGGCGCTTAGAGAAGGCGAACAATGGGTGAGTGCGACTAAACGGGAGAACGCGGCAAGATTGGAGAGGGAGGCTAGTCGGGAGAAGGCGGGGAGACCGTAGAGGGCGGCTGTTAGTGAAGGGCGACTAGACGGGAGAGGGAGACTGGACGAGAGATGGCGACTAGAGGGAAGAGGGATACGACTAGATAAGATAAGGCGGCCAGATTGGGGAGGACGACTAGTCCGGAGGAGGCGAATAGACGGCGGAGGGCGACAACACGGGAGAGGACGTCTAGATGGGAGAGTGCGACTAGACGGCAGAGGATGACTAGATGGGAGAGGGCGGCTAAACGGGGAGGGCGAATAGAGAGGGAGACTAGACGGGGAGGGCGACTAAACGGAAGATGGCGACTAGAGAGGGCGACTAAACCGGGACGGAAACTGCACGGGAGAGGGCGGCTAGACGGGAGAGGTAGACCAAACAGGAGAGGACGTCTAGACGGGAGATGGCGTAGAGAGAGGGCGAATAGATGGGAGAGGACTGCTAAATTGGAGACAGCGACTAGACTGGAGTAGGAAGCCAGACGGGAGAGGGAGACTAAATGGGAGAGGACGGCTAAACGGAAGAATTCTACGAGATGGGAGAGCGGGAAAAGATGGGAGAGGGCTGTTAGGCAGTAGAGGGGGAATAGAAAGAAAGGGCGACAAGACGAGAGAGGGCTACTCGACAGGAGAGGGCGGCTAAATGTGAGACAGGGCGACTACACGGCAGAGGGCGTCTAGAAGAAAGAGGTCGAATTGATGTGAGAGGGCGACAAGAGAGGAGGGAACGGCTTCCGAGGGTTTCTAGAGAGGTTGACTCGAGTGGAGAGGGCAGCTAGACGGGAGAGGGCGGTTAGAGAGGGCGAATAGAAGGGAGAGGGCTGTTAGACGACAGAGGGCGACTGGACGGGAGAGGGAGACTACACGGGAGAGGGCGAATAGACGTGTGAGGGCAAAAAGACTGGAACAGAGAGAGCGACCAGACGGGAGTGGGTGGCTAGACGGGAGAGGGCGACTAGACGGGAGAGGGTTGGTAGAGAGAGCAACAAGATTGGAGAGGGCGATAAGACGGGTGATGGCGGATAGACGGGAGAGAGCGGCTATAAGGATAACGTGCGAATATACAGAGAGGGCCACTAGACGGAGATGGCGACTAGACGGTAGAGTGCAGCAAGACAGGAAAGGACGACTATACTGGAGATGGAGGCTAGACGGTAGAGGGCGGCTACGGGGTAGAGGGCGACTAGACGGAGAGGGCGACTAGACAGGAGAGTGCGGCTAGAGAGGAGAAGGCGGATAGAACAGAGAGGGCGATTAGGCGGGAGAAGGCGGCTAGACGGGGTAGGTAGACTAACCGGGATAAGGCGGATAGACGGGTGAGGTCGTAAAAAGAGGGCGACTAGACGGGAGAGGACGGCTAATAGAGAGAGGGTGTCAAGTCGGGAGAGTGAGATGATACGGGAGAGGGCGGATAGACGGGAGAGGGCGAGTAGATAGTAAAGCGCGACTAGAGAGAGAGTGGGAGACTAGAAGGGAGAAGAGGGTTGGTCAGGAAAGGTCGACTACTCGGGAGAGGGCGACTAGAGAGGGCGTCTAGACGGGATAGAGCGAATAGATGAGTGAGGGCGACTAAACGGGAGAGGGCGAATAGACGCGAATGGGTGGGTGGACGAGAGAGGGCGACTAGACGGGAGAGGGCGGCTATAGAGGGAAATTAGAAAGGAGAGGCGACTAGACGGGTGAGGGCTGCTAGACGGGAGAAGGCGGCTAGACTGTAGAAGGCGTCCAGAGTGGGCGACTGGAGGGGAGAAGTCGACAAAACGGGACAGGGCGACTAGACAGGATACGGCTGCTGGATAGGAGAGGGCGACTAGTCGGGAGAAGGCGACAAGACGGCGGAGGGTCACTAGACGGGAGACGGAGACTAGATGGGAGAGGGCGGCTACAAGGGAGAGGGCGACTAGACGGGAGAGGGCGACTAGACGGGATAGTGCGAGTAGACGTGAGAGGGCGACTAGAAGGGATAGGGCGACTAGACGGGAGAGGGCGACTAGACGGGAGAGGGCGACTAGACAGGAGAGGGCGACTAGACAGGAGAGGGCGGCTACACGGGAGAGAGCGACGAGACGAGAGAGGGCGACTAGACGGGAGAAGGCGACGAGACGGGAGAGGGCGACTAGACGGGAGAGGGCGACTAGACTGGAGATGGCGTTTAGAGAGGGCTACAAGATGGGAGAGTGCGACTAGAAGGAAGAGGTCGGCAAGATGAGAGAGCGAGCGGCTAGACGGGAGAGAGCGCCTAGACGATAGAGGGCAACCGGAGAGGGCGACAGGACCGGAAAAGGCGGCTAGACCGTAGAGGGCGGCCAGAGAGGTCGACTGGACGGGAAAAGGCGATACAACGGGAGAGAGCGACTAGACAGGATACGGCGGCAAGACTGGAGAGGTCGACAAGTCGGGAGAAGGCGGATAGAATGCAGAGGGCGACCAGAAGGGAGAGGGCGACTAGATGGGAGAGGGCGGCTACTAGGGAGAGGGCGACTGGAGGGGAGATGGCGAATAGACGGGGGAGGGCGACTAGACGGGAGAAGGCGACTAGACGGGAGAGGGAGTTAGACGTGAGAGGACGACTAGAAGGGAGTGGGCGACTAAACAGGAGAGGGCGACTAGACGGTACAGCGCGACTAGACGGGAGAGGACGGCTAGACGGGATAGGGCGGATAGACGCATCAGGGCGGCTAGAGAGAGCGACTAGACTGAATGACGGGAGAGGGATTTAGAGTGGAGAGGGCTGTTAGACGGGAGATTGGCACTAGGTGGAATAGGGCGACTAGACGAGAGAGTGCGACTAGACGGCAGAAGGCGGCTAGACGTGAGAGGACGACTACAAGGAGAGGGCGACTAGACGGTAGAGGACGACAAGACGGGAGAGGGCGACTTGACTGGAGAGGGCGACTATACGGGAGACGCCGACTAGACGGGAGAGGGCGACCAGACGGCAGAGGGCGGCTACAAGGGAGAGGGCGACTAGACGGGAGAGGGCGACTAGACGGGATAGGGCGACTAGACGGGAGAGGGCGACTGGACGTGAGAATGCGACTAAACGGGATAGGGCGTCAAGATGGGAGAGAGAGGTGGACAAATAGACGAGATACGGCGGCTATATTGGAGAGGGCGACTAGTCGGGAGAAATCGAGAAGACGGGCGAGGGCGCTTAAATGGGATACGGCAGATAGATGGGAGAGGACGACTAGATAGGAGAGGGCGGCAAGGTGGGACAGGGCGGCTAGACGGTAAAGAGCTGCCAGAGAGAGCGGCTAGAAGAGAGAGGGCGACTAGACGGTAGAGGGCGACTAGACGGGAGTGGGTGACTAGACGGGAGAGGGCGACTAGACGGGAGAGGGCGACTAGACTGGAGAGTGCGTTTAGAGAGGGCTACAAGACGGGAGAGTGCGACTAGAAGGGAGAGGTCGGCAAGATGGTTGAGAGCGGCTAGACGGAAGAGGGCACCTGGGCGATAGAGGGCAACCAGAGAGGGCGACTGGACGGGAAAATGCGGCTAGACCGTAGAGGGCGGCCAGAGAGGGCGACTGGACGGGAGAAGGGGACACAACGGGAGAGAGCGACTAGACAGGATACGGTGGAAAATTGGAGAGGTCGACTAGTCGGGAGAAGGCGGCTAGAAAGGGCGTCTAGACGGGATAGAGCGAATAGATGGGTGAGGGCGACTAAACGGGAGAGGGCGAATAGACGCGAATGGGTGGGTGGACGAGAGAGGGCGACAAGACGGGAGAGGGCGGCTATAGAGGGAAATTAGACAGGAGAGGCGACTAGACGGGTGAGGGCTGCTAGACGGGAGATGGCGGCTAGTCGGAACAGGGCGTTTAGAGAGGTCGAAAAAAGGGAGAGTGCGACTAGACGGGAGAAGGCGGCTAGACAGTAGAAGGCGTCCAGAGTGGGCGACTGGACGGGAGAAGGCGACAAAACGGGACAGGGCGACTAGACAGGATACGGCGGCTGGATTGGAGAGGGCGACTAGTCGGGAGAAGGCGACAAGACGGCGGAGGGTCACTAGACGGGAGACGGAGACTAGATGGGAGTGGGCGGCTACAAGGGAGAGGGCGACTAGACGGGAGAGGGCGACTAGACGGGATAGTGCGAGTAGACGTGAGAGGGCGACTAGAAGGGATAGGGCGACTAGACGAGAGAGGGCGACTAGACGGGAGAGGGCGACTAGACAGGAGAGGGCGGCTATACGGGAGAGAGCGACGAGACGAGAGAGGGCGACTAGACGGGAGAGGGCGACTAGACGGGAGAGGGCGGCAAGGTTGGACAGGGCGGCTAGATGGTAAAGAGCTGCCAGAGAGAGCAGCTAGAAGAGAGAGGGCGACGAGACGGTAGAGGGCGACTAGATGGGAGTGGGCGACGAGACAGGAGAGGGCGACTAGACGGGAGAGGGCGACTAGACGGGAGAGGCCGACTAGACGGGAGAGGGCAACCAGAGGGGAGAGGGCGGCTACAAGGGAGAGGGCGACTAGACGGGATAGGGCGACTAGACGGGAGAGGGCGACTGGACGTGAGAATGCGACTAAACGGGATAGGGCGTCAAAATGGGAGAGGGAGGTGGACAAATAGACGAGATACGGCGGCTACATTGGAGAGGGCGACTAGTCGGGAGAAAGCGAGAAGACGGGCGAGGGCGCTTAAATGGGATACGGCAGATAGATGGGAGAGGACGACTAGATAGGAGAGGGCGGCAAGGTGGGACAGGGCGGGTAGACGGTAAAGAGCTGCCAGAGAGAGCGGCTAGAAGAGAGAGGGCGACTAGACGGTAGGGGGCGACTAGACGGGAGTGGGTGACTAGACGGGAGAGGGCGACTAGACGGGAGAGGGCGACTAGACTGCAGAGTGCGTTTAGAGAGGGCTACAAGACGGGAGGTTGCGACTAGAAGGGAGAGGTCGGCAAGATGGGTGAGAGTGGCTAGACGGAAGAGGGCACCTAGGCGATAGAGGACAACCAGAGAGGGCGACTGGACGGTAAAAGGCGGCTAGACCGTAGAGGGTGGACAGAGAGGGCGACTGGACGGGAGAAGGGGACACAACGGGAGAGAGCGACTAGACAGGATATGGTGGAAAATTGGAGAGGTCGACTAGTCGGCAGAAGGCGACTAGACGGGTGGGGGCGACTAGACGGGAGAGGGCGACTAGACGGTAGAGAGCGACTAGATGGGAGTGGGAGACTAGACGGGAGAGGGCGACTAGACGGGAGAGGGCGACCATACTGGAGAGGGCGTTTAGAGAGGGCTACAAGACGGTAGAGTGCGACTAGAAGGAAGAGGTCGGTAAGACGGGAGAGAGCGGCTAGACGGGAGAGAGCGCAAAGACGGTAGAGGGCAACCGGAGAGGGCGACCGGCCTGGAAAAGGCGGCTAGACCGTAGAGGGTGGCCAGAGAGGGCGACTGGACGGGAGAAGGCGATACAACGGGAGAGAGCGACTAGACAGGATACGGCGGCAAATTAGAGAGGTCGACTAGTCGGGAGAAGGCGACTAGACGGCAGAGGGCGACCAGAAGGGAGAGGGCGACTATATGGGACAGTGCGGCTACTAGGGAGACGACGACTAGAGGATAGAGGGCGACTAGACAGGAGAGGGCGGCTAGACTGGACAGCGCGACTAGACGCTAGAGAACGGGTAGATGGGAGAGGGCGGATAGACACATCAGCGGCTAGAGAGAGCGACTATATTGGAAAGGGCGGCTAGACAGGAGAGGGCGACCAGAGGAGAGAGCGGCTAGACAGGAGATGGATTTAGAGGAGAGACGGCTGTTAGATGGTAGAGGGCGACTAGATGGGAGAGGGCGACTAGACGGGATAATGCAGCTAGACGGGAGAGCGCGAATAGAGGGGAGTGGAGGACTGGACGAGAAAGGGCGACTAGACGGGAGAGGGCGGCTACAAGGGAGAGGGCGACAAGATGGGAGAGGGCGACTAGACGGGTATGGGCGACTAGACTGGAGAGGGCGACTAGACGGGAGAGGGCGACTAGAGAGGGCGACTAGACGGGAGAGGGAGACTAGACGTGTGCGACTAGAAGGCAGAGGGCGGCACGATGGGAGAGGGCGGCTGGACGTTAGCGGGCGGTTAGACGGTAGAGGGCGGCCAGAGAGGGCGACTGGACGGGAGAAGGCGACAAGATGGGAGACAGCGGCGAGGTGGGAGAGGGCTACTGGGCGGGAGAAGGCGACAAGATGGAAGAGGGCGACAAGACAGGAGAGGGCGACTAGACGGGAGATGGCGACTAGACGGGAGAGTGCGCCTGGACGGGAGTGGGCAACTAGACGGGATACGGCGGCTAGATTGGAGAGGGCGACTAGTCGGGAGAAGGTTAGAAGACGGGAGAGGGCGACTAGGCGTCAGATGGAGACTAGGCGGGAGAAGGCGGCTAGTCGTGAGAGGACGAATTGTAGGGAGAGGGCGACTAAACGGGAGAGGTCAACTTGACTAGAGAGGGCGACTAACGGTAGAATGCGACTAGACGGGATCTGGCGAATAGACTGAAGAGAACGACTAGAAGAAAGAGGGCGACTAGACGGGAGAGGGCGACTAGACGGGAGAATGCAACTAGACTGGAGAGGGCGAATAGAGGGGAGAGGGGGACTGGACGAGAGAGGGCGACTAGAC
This sequence comes from Ridgeia piscesae, assembly GCA_025642075.2. Lineage (NCBI taxonomy): Eukaryota > Metazoa > Annelida > Polychaeta > Sabellida > Siboglinidae > Ridgeia > Ridgeia piscesae. Next base: position 16,868 of record JAODUO010001951.1, on the reverse strand, counting down.
GGGAGAGGGCGGCTACAAGGGAGAGGGCGACTAGACGGGAGAGGGCGACTAGACTCCCTTCTAACTCCCTCTCCCGTCTAGCCGCCCTCTCTCGTCTGGTCGCCCTCTCCTGTCTAGCCGCCCTCTCCAGTCTAGTCGCTCTCTATAGCAACCGTTACGCGTCTATCCGCCCTCACCCGTCTCGCCGCCCTCTCCCGTCTAGTCGCCCACTCCCGACTAGTCGACCTCAGTCTTCTAGCCGCCCTCTCCCATCTAGTCGCCCTCTCCAATCTTGTCCCCCTCTCCCGTTTGGTTGCCCTCTCCCGTCTAGTCGCCCTCTCCCGTCCAGTCGCCCTCTCCCTTGTAGCCGCCCTCTCCGGGTTAGTCGCTCTATCCCTTCTAGCCGCCCTCTCCCGTCTAGTCGCACTCTGCCGCCTAATCGCAATCTCTCGTCCACTCGTCATATCCCGTCTGGTTGCCTTCTCCCGTCTAGCGTTCCTCTACCGTTAGTCGCCCTCTCTAGTCTAGTTGCCCTCTCCCGTTTAGTCGCCTTCTCTCGACTAGTCGACCTCTCCATAGTAGACGCCTTCTCCCGTCTAGCCTCCCTGACCCACCTTGCTGCCCTCTCCCATCTAGTCGCCCTCTCCAATCTAGCCGCCGTATCCCATTTAGTCGCCCTCGCCCGTCTTCTCGCCTTCTCCCGACTAGTCGCCCTCTCCAAGTTGCCGCCGTATCCCGGCAGGTTGTCCTCCTCCCTCTCCCATCTTAACGCCCTATCCCGTTTAGTAGCACTCTCACGTGCAGTCGCACTCTCCCGTCTAGTCGCCCTCTCCCGTCTAGTCGCCCTCTCCCGTCTAGTCGCCCTCTCCCGTCTAGTCGCCCTCTACCTTGTAGCCGCTCTCTCCTGTCTAGTCGCCCTCTCCCGTCTAGTCGCCCTCTCCCGTCTAGTCGCCCTATCCCTTCTAGTCGCCCTCTCACGTCTACTCGCACTATCCCGTCTAGTCGCCCTCTCCCTTGTAGCCGCCCTCTTTAGTCGCCCTCTCCCGTCTAGTCGCCTTCTCCAGTCCAGTCGTCCTCTATCTTCTAGCCGCCCTCTCACGTCTAGTCGCCCTCTCCCTTTCAGTCGTCCTCTCATGTCTACCAGCTCTCTGCCTCTAGTCGCACTCTCTCGTCCGGTCGCCCTCTCCCGTCTATTCGCCCTATCCCGTCTAATTGCCGTCTCCCGACTAGTCTCCCTCTCCCGTTCGTCGCCCTCTCTTGTCCAGTTACCCTACCCGTTTAGTCGCCCTCTCTCTTGTAGTCGACCTCTCCAGTCTAGTCGCCCTCTCCCTTCTAGTCGTCCTCTCACGACAAGCCGCCCTCTCCCGTCTAGTCTCCCTCTCCCGTCTAGTCGTCCTCTCTAGTCGCCCTCTTCCGTCTAGTCGCCATCTCCCGTCTAGTCGCCCTCTTCAGTCTAGTCGCCCACACCCGTCTAGTCGCCCTCTCCCGTCTAGTAGCCCTCTCCCTTGTTGCCGCCCTCTCCCGTCTAGTCGCCCTCTCTCGTCCAGTGCCCCTCTCCCGTCTATTCGCCCTCTCCCGTCTAGTTGCACTCTCCCGTCTAGTCGCCCTATCCCGTCTAACAGCCCTCTCCCCTCTAACTCCCTCTCCCGTCTAGCCGCCCTCTCTCCTCTTGTCGCCCTCTCCCATCTAGCCTTCGTCTCCCGTCTAGACGCGCTGTCCCGTCTAGCCGCCCTCTCCTCTCTAGTCGCCCTCTCCCTTCTAGTCGTCCTCTCACATCTAGCCCACTCTGCCGTCTTGCCGTCCTCTCCCGTCTAGTCGCCCTCTCCCGTCTAGTCGCCTTCTCCCGTCTATTCGCCATCTCACTAGTAGCCGCCCTCTCCCATCTAGTCGCCCTCTCCCTTCTGGTCGCCCTCTGCCGTCTAGTCGCCCTCTCCCTTCTAGTCGTCCTCTCACGACTAGCCGCCCTCTCCCGTCTAGTCTCCCTCTCCCGTCTAGTCGTCCTCTCTAGTCGCCCTCTTCCGTCTAGTCGCCATCTCCCGTCTAGTCGCCCTCTCCAGTCTAGTCGCCCACACCCGTCTAGTCGCCCTCTCCCGTCTAGTAGCCCTCTCCCTTGTAGCCGCCCTCTCCCGTCTAGTCGCCCTCTCTCGTCCAGTGCCCCTCTCCCGTCTATTCGCCCTCTCCCGTCTAGCTGCACTCTCCCGTCTAGTCGCCCTGTCCCATCTAGTCGCCCTATCCCGTCTAACAGCCCTCTCCCCTGTAACTCCCTCTCCCGTCTAGCCGCCCTCTCTCCTCTTGTCGCCCTCTCCCATCTAGCCTTCGTCTCCCGTCTAGACGCGCTGTCCCGTCTAGCCGCCCTCTCCTCTCTAGTCGCCCTCTCCCTTCTAGTCGTCCTCTCACATCTAGCCCACTCTGCCGTCTTGCCGTCCTCTCCCGTCTAGTCGCCCTCTCCCGTCTAGTCGCCTTCTCCCGTCTATTCGCCATCTCCCTAGTAGCCGCCCTCTCCCATCTAGTCGCCCTCTCCCTTCTGGTCGCCCTCTGCCGTCTAGTCGCCTTCTCCCGACTAGTCGACCTCTCCAATTTTCCATCGTATCCTGTCTAGTCGCACTCTCCCGTTGTGTCCCCTTCTCCCGTGCAGTCGCCCTCTCTGGTTGCCCTCTATCGTCTAGGCGCCCTCTTCCGTCTAGCCGCTCTCACCCATCTTGCCGACCTCTCCCTTCTAGTCACACTCTCCCGTCTAGTCGCCTTCTCCAGTCTAGTCGCCCTCTCCCGTCTCGTCGGCCACTCCCATCTAGTCGCCCTCTACCGTCTCGTCGCCCTCTCTCTTCTAGCCGCTCTCTCTGGCAGCTCTTTACCGTCTAGCCGCCCTGTCCAACCTTGCTGCCCTCTCCCATCTAGTCGCCCTTTCCAATCTGGCCGCAGTGTCCTATTTAGTCGCCCTCCCCGTCTTCTCACCTTCTCCCGACTAGTCGCCCTCTCCAATGTAGCCGCCGTATTTCGTCTATTTGTGCACCTCCCTCTCCCATCTTGACGCCCTATCCCGTTTAGTCGCCCTCTCCCTTCTAGTCGTCCTCTCACGACTAGCCGCCCTCTCCCGTCTAGTCTCCCTCTCCCGTCTAGTCGCCCTCTCCCTTGTAGCCGCCCTCTCCCGTCTGGTCGCCCTCTCCCGTCTAGTCGGCCCCTCCTGTCTAGTCGCCCTCTCCAGTCTAGTCGCCCTCTCCCGTCTTGTCGTCCTCTACCGTCTAGTCGCCTTCTCCTTGTAGTCGTCCTCTCACGTCTAGCCGCCCTCTGCCGTCTAGTCGCACTCTCTCGTCTAGTCGCCCTATTCCACCTAGTGCCCATCTCCCGTCTAACAGCCCTCTCCACTCTAAGTCCCTCTCCCGTCTAGCCGCCCTCTCTCGTCTGGTCGCCCTATCCTGTCTAGCCGCCCCATCCAGTCTAGTCGCTCTCTCTAGCCGCCCTGGGCTCATATGCATGTCCCCAGACTAGGTTAGGCGCCGCACAGGCACTAACCTCCAACTAACTGTGCCGTCGCCAAGCGAGTAATTCAGTCGGTATGCATGAGCCGGGCGCAGTGCGATTTAGCCGCCGCATAGTTGGTCTCCTGGGCTCATCCGCATGTCCCCAGACTAGGTTAGGCGCCGCACAGGCACTACCCTCCGACTAACTGTGCCGTGGCCTAGCGAGTAATTCAGTCGGTATGCATGAGCCGGGCGCAGTGCGATTTAGCCGCCGCATAGTTGGTCTCCAGACCGCGATCCTGAGAGTCAGTTTGAAGAGCTATTACCGCTTCGAAACAGGGATTCCCCACGAATTGTGCCGCATTGCGCACGCGCGCGGTGACGCACAGGGTCAAAGCGGCGGTTCATCGCAGGACGTTGTCAGTGTTTGTTTACATTAAGCTTGGCACGGAAGGCAGCGAAGGTGGGAAGCGAGTAGAGAAAAAAGTTAAGCGTAAGCCGACCTGTCGAGATGACGAAATAATATTTTGAATTGAGGGAATCGGCAACGAAAAAAGTATTTTGATGAGCAAGTTACAAAATTCGGTAACAAACAATAAAAAAGGAAGTTTGTCGAGAGGCGAGCTCTCTGCTAAAGTGAATTCGCTCGGGTAGCGCTAAGAACGGAGGACGACCTAAACAGAAGGGGAACGATTTGAAATCTGCGGTCTTTGAACGCACTACGTGATCAGGGAAAAGTGGTAGGCAGACCACGACGCACACCTCCGCTGTGTGCTGATATCATCATGGATACAATTGGTGAAGGAACCGATATGGCGATGTGAAATAAAATCCCAAACAGTGTTTTCTATTTAAATTTAATTATTTTATTTTGTGATATGTGTGCTTGTGACATATTACAACAAAATTAAGTGGCCCTAAAGCGAGGACTGACTGTTTTCAGACTTGTTGATAACATAAATTATAACACAAAATAAATTTATATTAAAACATATACTAGTATATGTAATTATTGTTGGAGTACAATTATTACAACTATAATTCTCATTTCGATAAAAATGAACCAAATGCATTAATGGAACATGTCATGACACTTTATTTATAATAGTTCAACATCCATTAGTAAATCAAACATATGCCTATATTCAAATTTATATAATGATTTGAGTGCTACAAACAGTTGTATTGTGAAAGAAACTCTTATGCAGAACTGTTATACAGAAATAATTATTATGTACATTAATATGCAACTCATACACGATACAATGAAAATAACCTATGAACACAATACGTAAATATGTAATATTTACAAAACTTATAATGTTCATGTTTCAGTGCAAGGCAGCTGGACACAGGTGATGGCCAGGCTATGGCTCTGCCAGTGGATGATGCACGAGGTGAGCAATGTCAATTAATCTTTGATTTTCATATCTAATTAGCAATGTCAAGCAGCTTATGTAAACATTGAGGGTTGCATCAAGCATCCTAATAATGGAAACTTCCCAGTAGAAAGAGAGAGAGAAAGAGCCACCAGGGCAATTATACTACAATAGCAATACATAAGAGCTTGGTCAGCCCTAGAGTTGGTGACTCTGGTAGAGTTGCATAATAGGACAGAGGTCAATATCCACAATTTGTCACATCTACAATGATATGTCACCTTCTAAATTCTAAACAATAATCATACTTACACACCACACACAAACACACACACACACACACACACACACACACACACACACACACACACACACACACACACACACACACACATACACCACGCACACACACACACACTACACACACACCCACACCCACACGCACACGCACACACACACAAGCACACGCACGCACACACACACACACACACACACACACACACACACACACAACACACACACACACACACACACACACACACACACACACACACACACACACACACACACACACACACACACACACACACACACACACACACACACACACACACACACACACACACACACATGTTTGTTGAAGTGATCATACATTTTTGATCAAGTGAACATCTTGTATATTATGTGAGTAAATAGCATGTTGGGTAAGACTGAACCATGGCAACATACAGGTATAGTGACTCTATTCTTCAGTTACAGAAAACATGATTGACTATGTCAATAATAAAGTGCACGTGCTAATTCAAATAAAGGAACATGTTTTGACATTCCAGATGTATCATCATATGTGATGCCTGCACCACTGCCAGAACCTCCACCACAGCCTGAACCAGGTGCCAGCTGGTTTATGCAAGTGGAGCCACTAAAGCAGCAGTTAACTGCTACTTTGACAGCTACGTTGACACAATGGGCATCTGTGTAAGACCATTCCTGTTGATTCCGCGTGTTGAGGATCGTTGAGAGAATATATACCAACTGTCCCAAAGAAACACACCAGTCAATGGTTTTTGTGGCGACTCGAATGCAGCAAACAGTTGCGATTCCCTCACGATTCTGGAATCTTGCGCTAAACCCGGCCACTTGGCAAATAGCAGTGCTGTTCATGTCAGCATCACATAGCGACTGCAACAGAGACAGATGACACTCATTTAATGTGCATGTTTTTATACATGAGTCAATGTATTTTTTGTTAATACTTTATATTGTGTAGTTATTACTAGTTTGTGCATGAAACAAAACTGTGTCTTAAATTTTATTTAGAAGTGGTCATTAGCACAGGGGGTGAAATAAAATTATTTCTTTGTTATTCTGTGTTGAATTTGTAACTGATGCATTTCAAAGAACACTTTATTGTTAAATTTAAATGACACAGTAAAATAGTACCTGGATGTTTTTGCATTTAAACACATATATAGCATTAAACATGCAAATACCAAAAAGTGAACATAGGTAAAAAGATCCAAGTATCCCACATAATTCCCTTGATCTGTCATAATAAAAACACCCTTTCCATTCAAGCAATAAACCCCTAGCATGCAGGAAACTATATATATTATCCTGTCCTCAACGTGTAGCCATGTGTTATCAGCTGCAAAGAGCACTTGAACAAACAATAGTAGGAGCTGGGGGCAGGTGTCAGGTGTTACTAATTGCAATTAAGTGGCCAGTGCAAATAAGGCAGCTACTTTAATCAGAGGAAACCTCAGTGACTGGCACAAGAGGCAAACTTAACTGTTTCACAATGTAGAGTGTATAGGTGTTTCACATAAGTGAATAATAATTATTATTCAAGGACCCTGTATATGTGGTCAAATCAATACATCATCATATTTGTGTCGTTATTACATGATATATTCCTTTATAGCTACAGTTGGTATGCTGTCAAATGTCAACAATGTAGGCAAGTAATGCTGTTTGATAAACTCCTACCTCCCCTCACACTATACAGAGCAAATATGTGTTAGCAGTCTTATTAGCAACAAAACAAAGCTGCTCACAGGTGACAACTAGAAAATTTACCCTGCTTTCATTGGTATGACCTCAGTGATAATGGTTTTCTTTCTTACTAGAAAATGTGGTCAATTTTCAAATGATCTAGTGAAAATTTTGACTGAAGAAAAGCGAATGAAATCGAACTCTTCATTTAATAATAACCGTACACAAATAAAAGTACTTTAAATATTATTTGGAACAAAATCAAATAATTTAGGGAAGCATTTAAATACAAATTTATACAACCAATTCATTTTAAGTAGTGTCAAATACAATTACAAATAGTTAATAAAATTTATTTATATTTCAATTATGAAGTTGTATTTAAATCTATGTTTAATCATGTATTCGTATACTTTTACAACGGTTGCTTTGGTGCACACACGCACACGCAAAACACACAGATTCATTCAAGTACTTCAAGAAGTAGTTCAGTAAATAGGTTATTACCTAGTATGTTACAACAGAGTCACATTGCATAAAGGTTTTGGGAAATTTAAACTATTTGATAAATCACACGTTACCTGGACGTTTATCGAGTGAAAATTCTTCCTGTTGACATATTCGTGCTCGTGCGGACGTGGGTCCCGTCAATGCATGCCACCACGGTGGGGAATCCTGCTAGCCGGAGGAACTTCGCCTTGTGCCGGTCGGCTTGTTGTTGCGTCGGTAGCTGTATCTACTCATGCATCCGAGCGACCAAAGCGTTGGTCACACGGTAGATGGTTCGGGATGCGGTTGACTGGTCGATGCCGATGATCTCAGCCACCAAGTTCTAGAAACAAACTTGCATACATCCGCAAAGCCACTATAACTTGCAGAGTAGCCGGCAAGGGGCCTTGTCGCGTGTCGGGGTACTCTAAGTCGTCTCGCAGTTCATCCACGATTGTAAGGATATCGTGTCGGCGAAATCTAAACTTGTCCTATAACTCCACGTCGTCGTACATATCCAGTGGATTCTTCCTATCCCGGAATACCCGATTTCGCTTCAAATTCCTCCTGTGTTGACTTCTCCAAACTACCACGGCCGCCATTTTTCACCACCGCCTAAGAGTTACACCTCCTAGCTAGCGAGCCTAGAGATAGGCGGTCGAAGTGCGGGCAACAGCCTAAAATCGAGCCTATGCGGTGCTCATGCATACCGGATTAGCGAACTTACGACCTCGCAACCGAGTTATACCCAGTTTCACGAGTTAGTCCCTGGCCATGCATACGACCCCAGAGGACGACTAGGAGGGAGAGGGCGACTAGGCGGAAGAAGGCGACTAGACGGGAGAGGGCGGCTACAAGGGAGAGGGCGACTAGAAGGGACAGGGCGATTAGATTGAAGAGGGCGACTAGACGGGAGAGTGCGACTAGACTGGAGAGGGCGACTACAGGAGAGAGGACGACTAGATGGGAGAAGGCGGCTAGAAGGGAGAGGTCGAATAGACGGGAGAGGGCGACTAAATGGGAGAGGGCAACTACACTAGAGACGACTAGAAGGGAGAGGGCGACTAGACAGGAGAGGGCGGCTACAAGGGAGAGGGCAACTAGACGGGAGAGGGCGACCATACGGGAGAGGGCGACTAGACGGGAGAGGGCGGCAAGATGGGTGAGGGCGGCTACAAGGGAGAGGGCGCGACTAGACGGGAGAGGGGGATTAGACGGGAGAGGGGGACTACACGGGAGACGGCAACTAGACGGGAGTGTGCGACTGGACGTGAGAGTGCGACTAGACGGTATAGTGCGTCAATATTGGAGTGGAAATGGACTACTAGACGGGGTAAGGCCGCTAGATTGGAGAGGGCGACTAGTCGGGAAAAGGCGAGAAGACGGGCGAGGGCGACTAGACGGGATAGAAGACGGAAGAGTGCGACTAGAATGGAGTGGGCGGCAAGATGGGAGAGGGCCGCTGGACGGGAGAGGTCTGCTAGACGGTTTAGGGCGGCCAGGCAGGGCGACTGGACGAGAGAATGCGACATGACAGGAGAGGGCGACTAGACGGGAAAAGGCGGATAGACAGGAAAGCGCGGCTTTGGAAAGCGACTAGACTGGAAAGGGCGGCTAGACAGGAGAGGGCGACCAGACGAGAGAGGGCAGCTAGACGGGAGAGGACAGCTATACGGTAGAGGGTGGCCAGAGAGAGCGGCTAGACGGTGGAGGGCGACAACACGGGAGAGGGCGGGTAGAGAGGCTGACTAGATGGGAGAGGGCGACTAGACGGGAGAGGGCGGCAAGATGGGTGAGGGCGGCTACAAGGGAGAAGGCGCGACTAGACGATAGAGGGGGATTAGACGGGAGAGGGGAACTACACGGGAGAGGGCAACTAGACGGGAGTGTGCGACTGGACGTGAGAGTGCGACTAGACGGTATAGTGCGTCAATATTGGAGTGGAAATGGACTACTAGACGGGGTAAGGCCGCTAGATTGGAGAGGGCGACTAGTCGGGAAAAGGCGAGAAGACGGGCGAGGGCGACTAGACGGGATAGGGCTACAAGACGGAAGAGTGCGACTATAATGGAGTGGGCCGCAAGATGGGAGAGGGCCGCTGGACGGGAGAGGTCTGCTAGACGGTTTAAGGCGGCCAGGCAGGGCGACTGGACGAGAGAATGCGACATGACAGGAGAGGGCGACAAGACGGGAGAAGGCGGGTTGGTGGGAGAGGGCGACAGGTCGGGAGAAGACGACAAGTTGTTAGAGGACGGCTAGACGGAGAGGGCGGCTATACGGTAGAGGGAGGCCAGATAGAGCGGCTAGCGGGGAGAGAGCAGCTAGAACGGAGAAGGCGGCTAGAGATGGCGACTAGACGGGAGAGGGCGACTAGAAGTGAGATGGCGACTAGACGAGAAAGGGCGACTAGAAGGGAGGTGGCGACTAGGCGGGACAGGGCGACTAGATGAGAGAGAGAGCGACGAGAAGGGAGAGGGCGAATAGACGTAGTGGGCGACTGGACGAGAGAGGGGGAGTAGAAGGGAGAGGGCGACTGGACGGTAGAGGGCGGCTAGACGGGACAGCGCGACTAGACGTGAGAGGGCGGCTAGACCGGAGGGGGTAACTGGACTAGAGAGGGCGACTAATGGGAGGGGAAGACTAGACGGGAGAGGGAGACTGGACGGGACTGTGCGGTTAGACTGGAGAGTGCGACTAGACGGGAGAGGGCGACTAGACATGAGATGGTGGCTATACATAAAAGGACGGTTAGACAGGAGAGGGCTACTAAAAGGGAGGGGGCGACAAGATGGGATAGGGTGACTAGACGGGAGAGGGCGACTAGATGACAGAGAGCGGCTAGACGTGAGAGAACGACTAGAAGAGAGAGGGCGAATAGACAGGAGAGGGCGACTTGACGGGTGAGGTCGGCTAGACGGGAGAGGGCGGCCAGAGAGGGCGACTGGACGGGAGAAGGCGACAAGACGGGAGAGGGCGACTACACCGGAGAGGGGGGGCTAGACGGGACAGCGCGACTAGACGTGAGAGGGCGCCTAGACGGGAGAAGGCGGATAGACAGGAAAGCGCGGCTTTGAAAGCGACTAGACTGGAGAGGGCGGCTAGACAGGAGAGGGCGACCAGACGAGAGAGGGCGGTTAGACGGGAGAGGGAGTTATAGGGGAGAGGGCTCTTGGACGGGAGAGGGCGACTAGATGGGAGAGGGCGACTAGACGAGAGAGGGCAACTAGACGGGAAAGGGAGAATATACGGCAGAGGACGACTGGACGATAGAGTGCGACTAGACGGCAGAGGGCGGCTACAAGGGAGAGGGCGACTAGACGGGACAGGGCGACTGGAAGGGAGAGGGCGACTAGATTGGACAGGACGACTAGACGGGAGAGGGCGACTAGATGGGAGAGTGCGACTAGAGAGAGCGACTAAACGGGAGAGTACGGCTAGTCGCGAGAGGACCACTAGAAGGGAGAGGTCGACTAGACGGTAGAGTGCGGTTAGACGGGAGAGGGCGGCTACAAGGGAGAGGGCGACTAGAAGGGAGATGGCGACTTGGCGGGACAGGGCGACTAGATGTGAGAGGGCGACGAGAAGGGAGAGGGCGAATAGACGTAGAGGACGACTGGACGAGAGAGGGCGAGTAGAAGGGAGAGAGGGCGACTGGACGGGAGAGGGCGGCTAGACGGGACAGGGCGACTAGACGTGAGAGGGCGGCTAGACGGCTGAGGGCAGCTAGTCGTCAGAGGAAGAATAGAAGGGAAAGGCCGACTAGACTAGGGGAAGACTAGATAGGGCGAATAGACGGGAGAGGTCGACTGGACCAGAGAGAGCGACTAGAGGCAGAAAGCTGGTAGACGTGAGAGGACGACTAGAAGGGAGAGGGCGACTAGACGTGAGAGGGCGGCTAGAAGATATAGGGCGACTAGACTGGAGAAGGCGACTAGACGGGAGAGGGCGACTAGAAACGGCGACTACATGGGAGAGGGCGACTAGATGGGAGAGGGCGGCTACAAGGGAGACGGCGACCAGACGAGAGAGGGCGACTGGACGGGAGAGGGAGTTGGAGTGGAGAGGGCTGTTAAACGGGAGAGGGGGACTATAAGGGATAGGGCGACTAGACGAGAGAGTGCGACTAGACGGAACAGGGCGACTGGACGAGAGAGGGCGATAGACGGGAGAGGGCGACTAGAAGGGAGAGGGCGAATAGACGGGAGTGTGTGGCTGAAGGGGAGAAGGCGGCTAGAGGGGAGTGGGCGGCTAGACGGGAGAGGGCGCGTAAGCAGGAGAGGGTGGCTAGAGTGGAGGAGGCTGTTAGACGGGAGAGGGGGACTAGATGGGAGAGGGCGACTAGACGGGAGAGGGCGACTAACGGTAGAATGCGACTAGACGGGATCTGGCGAATAGACTGAAGAGAACGACTAGAAGAAAGAGGGCGACTAGACGGGAGAGGGCGACTAGACGGGAGAATGCAACTAGACTGGAGAGGGCGAATAGAGGGGAGGGGGGACTGGACGAGAGAGGGCGACTAGACGGGAGAGGGCGGCTACAAGGGAGAGGGCGACTAGACGGGAGAGGGCGAATAGACGGGTGCGAATAGAAGACAGAGGGCGGCAAGATGGGAGAGGGCGGCTGGACGTTAGCGGGCGGCTAGACGGTAGAGGGCGGCCCGAGAGGGCGACTGGAATGGGAGAAGGCCACAAGATGGGAGACGGCGGCGAGGTGGGAGAGGACGACTGGGCGGGAGAAGGCGACAAGGTGGGAGAGGGCGACAAGACAGGAGAGGGCGCCTAGACGTGAGAGGTCGACTACAAGGAGAGGGCGACTAGACGGTATAGGGCGACTAGACTGGAGAGGGCGACTAGAGATGGCGACTAGACGGGAGAGGGCGACTAGACGGGAGAGTGCGACTAGGCGTCGGAGGGAGACTAGGCAGCAGAAGGCGGCTTGTCGCGAGAGGACGAATTGTAGGGAGAGGGCGACTAAACGGGAGAGGTCAACTTGACTCTCTCTAGTCAAGTTGACGGGAGAGGGCGGCGACAAGACAGAGGGCGATAGACGGGAGAGGGCGTCTAGACAGAAATAGGCAACTAGAGTGGAGAGGGCGACAAGATGGCAGAGAGCGAATTGACGGGAGAGGGGGAGTAGACGGGATAGGGCGGTTCGCGGAAGAGGGTGGTTAGAGAGGGCGACTAGACTTGAGAGGGAGACTAGACGGGAGAGGCTGGTTAGACGGGACAACGCGACTAGACGGGAGAGGGCGACTAGACGGGAGAGTTCGCCTGGACGTGAGGGTGCGACTAGACGGGAGAAGGCGGTAAGATGGGAGTGGGCAACTAGACGGGATACGGCGGCTAGATTGGAGAGGGCGACTAGTCGGGAGAAGGCTAGAAGACGGGAGAGGGCGCAGGGGGAGGGGCAAACGGGAAGGGGGCTGCGGGAGAGGGCGGCTGGATGGGGATAAGCGACTAGATGGGAGAGAGCGGCTAGAGAGGGCGACTAGACGGGAGAGGGCGGCTAAACGGGACAGCTCGGCTAGACGGGAGAGTGGGACTAGATGGGAGAGTTCGACTAGGCAGGAGAGAGCGGCTAGAAGGGAGAGGGCGACTAGAAGGGATAGGGCGCCTAGACGGGAGAGGGCGACTAGACCTGAGATGGCGGCTTGACGGGAGAGGGGAATAAACGGGATAGGGCGACTGAAGAGATAGGGCGCCTAGACGGGAGAGGGCGATTAGACGTGAGATGGCGGCTTGACGGGAGAGGGGAATAAACGGGATAGGGTGACTGAAGAGAAAGGGCGACTAGACGGGAGAGGGCGACTAGACGGGAGAGGGCGACTAGACGGGATAGGTCGACTAGACGGAAAAGTACGTCTAGAAGGGAGAGGCGACCAGACGGGATAGGGCGTCTAGACGGGAGGGGGTGACTATACGGGAGAGGGCGGCTAGATGGGAAAAAGCGACTAGACGGGGGAGGGCGACTAGACCGGAGAGGGCGCCTAGATGGGAGAGGGCGGCTAGAGAGGGCGACTAGACGGGAGAGGGCGGCTAAACGGGACAGCTCGGGTAGACGGGAGAGTGGGACTAGATGGGAGAGTTCGACTAGACAGGAGAGGGCGGCTAGAAGGGAGAGGGCGACTAGACAGGATAGGGCGCCTAGACGGGAGAGGGCGTCTAGACGGTAGGGGGTGACTAGACGGGAGAGGGCGGCTAGATGGGAAAAAGCGACTAGACGGGGGAGGGCGACTAGACAGGAGAGGGCGCCTAGATGGGAGAGGGCGGCTAGACGGGAGAGGGGGAGTAGACGAGTTATGGCGGTTCCCGGAAGAGGGTGGTTAGTGAGGGCGACTAGACTTGAGAGGGAGACTAGACAGGAGAGGGCGGCTAGAAGGGAGACGGCGGATAGGGACTGCGACTAGACGGGAGAGGGTGACTGGACTTGAGATGGCGGCTAGACGGGAGAGGGCGACAACACGGGAGAGGGCGACTAGACGGGAGAGGGGAATAAACGGGATAGGGCGACTGAAGAAAAAGGGCGACTAGACGGGAGAGGGCGACTAGACGGGAGAGGGCGAATAGACGGGAGTGTGTGGCAATAGGGGAGAAGGCGGCTAGAGGGGAGTGGGCGGCTAGACGGGAGAGGGTGGATAAGGGGTAGAGGGTGGCTATAGGGGAGAAGGCGGCTAGACGGCACAGGGCAGCTAGACGGGAGAGGGGGAGTAGACGGGTTATGGCGGTTCCCGGAAGAGGGTGGTTAGTGAGGGCGACTAGACTTGAGAGGGAGACAAGACGGGAGAAGCTGGCTAGACGGGACAGCGCGACTAGACTGGAGAGGGTGGCTAGACTGGAGAGGGTGTTAGAATGGAGAGGGTTGTTAGACGGGAGAGGACGACTAGAAGGGAGAGTGCGACTAGACGGTAGAGGGTGATACGACGGGAGAGGGCGACTAGATTGGAGAGGGCGACTAGACGGGAGAGGGCGACTAGACGAGATACGGCGGCTGCAAGGGAGAGGGCGACTAGACGGGAGAGGGCGACTAGACGGGATAGGTCGACTAGACGGTCAAGGGCGTCTAGTAGGGAGTGGGCGACCAGACGGGATAGGGCGTCTAGACGGGAGGGGTGACTAGACGGGAGAGGGCGACTAGATGGGAAAAAGCGACTAGACGGTCGAGGGCGACTAGACCGAAGAGGGCGCCTAGATGGGAGAGGGCGGCTAGAGAGGGCGACTAGACGGGAGAGGGCGGCTAAACGGGACAGCTCGGCTAGACGGGAGAGTGGGACTAGGTGGGAGAGTTCGATTAGACAGGAGAGGGCGGCTAGAAGGGAGAGGGCGGATAGAGACTGCGACTAGACGTGAGAGGGCTACTAGACGTGAGATGGCGGCTAGACGGGAGAGGCTGGCTAGACGGGACACCGCGACTAGACGGGAGAGGGTGGCTAGACCGGAGAGGGCGCCTAGATGGGAGAGGGCGGCTAGTGAGGGCGACTAGACGGGAGAGGGCGGCTAAACGGGACAGCTCGGCTAGACGGGAGAGTGGGACTAGATGGGAGAGTTCGACTAGACAGGAGAGGGCGGCTAGAAGGGAGACGGCGGATAGGGACTGCGACTAGACGGGAGAGGGCGACTGGACGTGAGATGGCGGCTAGACGGTAGAGGGCGACTAGACGGGAGAGTGCGAATAGACGGGAGTGTGTGGCTATAGGGGAGAAGGCGGCTAGAGGGGAGAAGGCGGCTAGACGGGATAGGGTGACTAGACGGGAGAGGGCGGCTAGATGGGAAAAAGCGACTAGACGGGGGAGGGCGACTAGACCGGAGAGGGCGGCTAGATGGGAGAGGGCGGCTAAACGGGACAGCTCGGCTAGACGGGAGAGTGGGACTAGATGGGAGAGTTCGACTAGACAGGAGAGGGCGCCTAGAAGGGAGAGGGCGGATAGAGATTACGACTAGACGGGAGAGGGCGACTAGACGTGAGATGCCGGCTAGACGGGAGAGGGCGACAACACGGGAGAGGGCGACTAGACGGGAGAGGGGAATACACGGGATAGGGCGACTGGAAGAGAAGAGGGCGACTAGACGGGAGAGGGCGACTAGACGGGAGAGTGCGAATAGACGGGAGTTTGTGGCTATAGGGGAGAAGGCGGCTAGAGGGGAGAAGGCGGCTAGACGGGACAGGGCGCCTAGACGGGAGAGGGGGGAGTAGATGGGTTTTTAATGCGGTTCCCGGAAGAGGGTGGTTAGAGAGGGCCACTAGACTTGAGAGGGAGACTAGACGGGAGAGGCTGGCTAGACGGGACACCGCGACTAGACGGGAGAGGGTGGCTAGACGGGAGAGGGTGTTAGAATGGAGAGGTCTGTTAGACGGGAGAGGACGACTAGAAGGGAGAGGGCGACTAGACGGTAGAGGGTGACAGGACGGGAGAGGGCGACTAGACTGGAGAGGGCGACTGACGAGATAGAGCGGCTTCAAGGGAGAGGGCGATTAGACGGGAGAGGGCGACTAGACGGGATAGGGCGACTAGACAGGAGAGGGCGTCTAGAAGGGAGAGGGCGACTAGACGGGATAGGGCGTCTAGACGGGAGAGGGCGACTAGACGGGACAGCGCGGCTAGATGGCAAAAAGCGACTAGACGGGGGAGGGCGACTAGACGGGAGAGGGCGCCTAGATGGGAGAGGGCGGCTAGAGAGGACGACTAGACGGGAGAGGGCGGCTAAACAGGACAGCTCGGTTAGACGGGAGAGTTGGACTAGATGGGAGAGTTCGACTAGACAGGAGAAGGCGGCTAGAAGGGAGACGGCGGATAGAGACTGCGACTAGACGGCAGAGGGCGACTAGACGTGAGATGGCGGCTAGACGGGAGAGAGCGACAACACGGCAGAGGGCGACTAGACGGGAGAGGGGAATAAACGGGATAGGGCGACTGGAAGAGAGAGGGCGACTAGACGGGAGAGGGCGACTAGACGGGAGAGTGCGAATAGACGGGAGTGTGTGGCTATAGGGGAGAAGGCGGCTAGAGGGGAGAAGGCGGCTAGACGGGACAGGGCGGCTAGACTTCAGAGGGAGACTAGACGGGAGAGGCTGGCTAGACGGGACAGCGCGACTAGACGGGAGAGAGTGGCTAGATTGGAGAGGGTGTTAGAATGGAGAGGGTTGTTAGACGGGAGAGGACGACTAGAAGGGAGAGGGCGACTAGACGGTAGAGGGTGATAGGACGGGAGAGGGCGACTATATTGGAGAGGGCGACTAAACGGGAGAGGCCGACTAGATGGGAGAGGGCGACTAGACGAGATAGGGCAGCTGCAAGGGAGAGGGCGACTAGACGGGAGAGGGCGACTAGACGGGAGAGGGCGACTAGACGGGATAGGTCGACTAGACGGGAAAGGGCGTCTAGAAGGGAGAGGGCGACCAGACGGGATAGGGCTTTGGGGGCTAAGACGGGACACCGGGGGGGCGACTAGACGGGGGAGGGCGCTAGACCGGAGAGGGCGCCGAGATGGGAGAGGGCGGCTAGAGAGGGCGACTAGACGGGAGAGGGCGGCTAAACGGGACAGCTCGGCTAGACGGGAGAGTGGGACTAGAT
>JAODUO010001950.1:47500-52022 GCA_025642075.2 Ridgeia piscesae | reverse complement strand
CACACACACGCACGCACGCACGCACGCACACACACACACACACACACACACACACAAACACACACACACACACACACACACACACAGACAGACACACACACACACAGACACACACACACACACACACACACACACACACACACACACACACACACACACACACACACACACACACACACACACACACACACACGCACACACACACACACACACACACACACACACACACACACGACTGACCTGCAGCAATGTTTCTCGTGGGGGGTGTCCCTCCGTTTGAACGCGGTCTGTATGTGTCATTAGACCACAACTCGTCTTCTACAGCAAATGTCGAGGTCACACTCTGAAAATCAAGCAGTCGTAAGAAATGTTTCTGGAGATCGCTGAGAAAGCTCTCCTGGAAGACATTCGTATATCTTATTCATCGTATATCTTCTTCGTGTCGGTGCATATTAGAATGCTGACTGAGTGTGACTGCAATACTTGCTATAGGATAAACACTGCAAAATCTTCTGTTATTATACACAAAATACCTAGAAATAACAAAATAATTCAGACACTCTGGTAAAATGCGACTCAACTTACATTGTTGTGCCGTGGACAGGTTCTGGCATTTTATATGTACAAATATAGAGCACATATATGAAAGCTTAAGGTGTTTTGGTTACAGGCCAAGTCCATAAAACGCGACGGTTTCAAAACTATTGATGGAAATAAGAATATGAAAATACCATGTGACTGTTAACGGAAATTAGAAAGTATAGGCCGATTGACAGATACGACACCTTCCCGATGTTACACAGCCTCATTGATATTGTCACCTTGTTCTTTCATTTATCGAAAGACACTGCCTTCACAGCGACAAACGTGAAGGTGTAAGGCGCCATTAAATAAGAAGAATGTTTAAATGGATTGTCAGTTGAACATTAACTAGAACGTTTCGCTTGGCTTCTACTAACCACAGCTGAAGACAAGTCGAAACTGTGACGATTTTGTGTCATATCTACATTAACACCGCTGTCTTTGTCACTGACCTGTCCTGACATGGAGCCATTTTGGGATGACCCGGGAGTCGTCGCGGTACCCGCAAGTGGTGACCCGGGAGTCTTCGCGCTACCCGGAAGTGGGTGTTGCTGTGTGGGTTCACTGTCGGCTCGGGCGATTGACTGTTCCGGGCGAACTGGTGGTGCTGGGCAGTAGCTGTCGAGTCTGACGGGACTTACTATAAAACGCAAGAAACAGAAGGTAAGACAATCTTCGTCCATGGCGCAGTATATAATGACCATTGTTACAGCATATGACACTATATAGTTTACCCCCTGACCAATATTCACGTTTACACAGAGCCAATTACTCAACTATATCCTGCCCTGTATATTACACTTACTCAACTACATCCTGCACTGTATATTACACTTACTCAAGTATATCGTGCACTATATACTACACCTACTCATGTATATCCTGCACTATATATTACACTTACTCAAGTATATCCTGCACTGTATATTACACTTACTCAAGTATATCCTGCACTATATGTTACCATTTACTCAAATATATCCTGCACTCTATATTACACTCACTCAAGTATATCCTGCACCGAATATATTACACTTACTCAAGTATATCGTGCACTATATATTACCACCTACTCAAATATATCCTGCACTCTATATTACACTCACTCAAGTATATCCTGCACTGTATATTACACTTACTCAAGTATATCGTGCACTATATATTATCACTTACTCAAATATATCCTTCACAATATATTACACTTACTCAAGTATATCATGCACTACATATTACACTTACTCAAGTGTATCCTGCCCTATATATTACCACTAATGCAATTATATCCTGCACTATATATTACCATTTACTCAAGTATATGCTGCACTATATATTACACTTACTCAAGTATGTCCTGCACTATATATTACCACTTACTCAAATCTATCCTGCTCTATATTCATGTATTACTAATATGACCACTTAC
The DNA here is from genome assembly GCA_025642075.2 of Ridgeia piscesae. Lineage (NCBI taxonomy): Eukaryota > Metazoa > Annelida > Polychaeta > Sabellida > Siboglinidae > Ridgeia > Ridgeia piscesae. Next base: position 50,017 of record JAODUO010001950.1, on the reverse strand, counting down.
TCAAGTATATCCTGCACTATATATTACCATTTACTCAAGTATATGCTGCACTATAAATTACACTTACTCAAGTATGTCCTGCACTATATATTACCACTTACTCAAGTATATCCTGCACTATATGTTACCACTTACTCAAGTATATCCTGCGCTATATATTACACTTACTCAAATATATCCTGCACTATATATTACCACTTACTCAAGTATATGCTGCACTGTATATTACACTTACTCAAATATATGCTGCACTATATATTACCACTTACTCAAATATATCCTGCACTATATATTACACTTACTCAAGTATATCCTGCGCTATATATTACCACTTACTCAAGTATATCCTGCGTTATATATTACATTTACTCAAGTATATCCTTCACTATATATTACACTTAATCAAATATATCATGCACTATATATTACCACATACTCAAGTATACCCTGCACTATATATTACACTTACTCAAGTATATCCTGCGCTATATATTACCACTTACTCAAGTATATCCTGCGTTACATATTACATTTACTCAAGTATATTCTGCGCTATATATTACATTTACTCAAGTATATCTTGCACTATATATTACCACTTAATCAAGTATATCCTGCGCTATATATTACCACTTACTCAAGTATATCCAGCGCTATATATTACATTTACTCAAGTATATCCTGCACTATATATTACACTTACTCAAGTATATCCTGCAATATATATATATTACATTTACTCAGGTATATCCTGCGCTATATATTACACTTACTCAAGTATATCCAGCACTGAATATATTACACTTACTCAAGTATATCGTGCACTATATATTACCACCTACTCAAATATATCCTGCACTCTATATTACACTCACTCAAGTATATCCTGCACTGTATATTACACTTACTCAAGTATATCGTGCACTATATATTATCACTTACTCAAATATATCCTTCACAATATATTACACTTACTCAAGTATATCAAGCACTACATATTACACTTACTCAAGTGTATCCTGCCCTATATATTACCACTAATGCAATTATATCCTGCACTATATATTACCATTTACTCAAGTATATGCTGCACTATATATTACACTTACTCAAGTATGTCCTGCACTATATATTACCACTTACTCAAATCTATCCTGCTCTATATTCATGTATTACTAATATGACCACTTACTCAAGTATATCCTGCACTATATATTACCATTTACTCAAGTATATGCTGCACTATATATTACACTTACTCAAGTACGTCCTGCACTATATATTACCACTTACTCAAGTATATCCTGCACTATATGTTACCACTTACTCAAGTATATCCTGCGCTATATATTACACTTACTCAAATATATCCTGCGCTATATATTACCACTTAATCAAGTATATGCTGCACTATATATTACACTTACTCAAATATATGCTGCACTATATATTACCACTTACTCAAATATATCCTGCACTATATATTACACTTACTCAAGTATATCCTGCGCTATATATTACCACTTACTCAAGTATATCCTGCGTTATATATTACATTTACTCAAGTATATCCTGCACTATATATTACCACTTACTCAAGTATATCCTGCGCTATATATTACACTTAATCAAATATATCATGCACTATATATTACCACTTACTCAAGTATATCCTGCACTATATATTACACTTACTCAAGTATATCCTGCGCTATATATTACCACTTACTCAAGTATATCCTGCGTTACATATTACATTTACTCAAGTATATCCTGCGCTATATATTACATTTACTCAAGTATATCTTGCACTATATATCACCACTTAATCAAGTATATCCTGCGCTATATATTACCACTTACTCAAGTATATCCAGCGCTATATATTACATTTACTCAAGTATATCCTGCACTATATATTACACTTACTCAAGTATATCGTGCACTATATATTATCACTTACTCAAATATATCCTTCACAATATATTACACTTACTCAAGTATATCATGCACTACATATTACACTTACTCAAGTGTATCCTGCCCTATATATTACCACTAATGCAATTATATTCTGCACTATATATTACCATTTACTCAAGTATATGCTGCACTATATATTACACTTACTCAAGTATGTCCTGCACTATATATTACCACTTACTCAAATCTATCCTGCTCTATATTCATGTATTACTAATATGACCACTTACTCAAGTATATCCTGCACTATATATTACCATTTACTCAAGTATATGCTGCACTATATATTACACTTACTCAAGTATGTCCTGCACTATATATTACCACTTACTCAAGTATATCCTGCGCTATATATTACACTTACTCAAATATATCCTGCACTATATATTACCACTTACTCAAGTATATGCTGCACTATATATTACACTTACTCAAATATATGCTGCACTATATATTACCACTTACTCAAATATATCCTGCACTATATATTACACTTACTCAAGTATATCCTGCGCTATATATTACCACTTACTC
>JAODUO010001950.1:12500-37500 GCA_025642075.2 Ridgeia piscesae | reverse complement strand
GATTACGGTGTTACATGTGAACGAAAGCACGTTTAGCCAAGTGTGTGTTCCTTAGACGGAACAGCCCACGCACGGCGGCTTATCATGACCCCGAACGACACAGTCTATTGAACACCGAGTCAGGGTTATTATGACTCACTAGGTCGGTTCGTGACTTCTGTAATTAGACAGCACTAACTCGGTTTTGTGTGTCGCTTTTAGCGAGCGGCTGCATGCTGCCAATGCTAATCAGCACTTAAAAGAAACTCGATCACTTTGGCATCAATACTTTTTGTGGGACGGAATATGTTATCTCTTTGATCCCTACCACCCTCCCTATATCTCTTTCTCCATCCATCCTTCGCTCCCTCTCACCATCTCTCTCTCTCTCTCTCTCTCTCTCTCTCTCTCTATATATATATATATATATATATATATATATATATATATATATATATATATATATATAGTATATATATATATGTATATATGTATGTATATATGTATGTATGTAGAGTAGTATGTAGGTAGGTAGGTAGGTAGGTAGGTAGGTAGGTAGGTAGGTAGGTAGGTAGGTAGGTAGGTAGGAAGGTAGGTAGGTAGGTAGGTAGGTAGGTAGGTAGGTAGGTAAGTAGGTGGCGCGACTCTTTTGCAGACACAAGTTACAAAGCTCTGACTGTCTTACTATATGGTGATTACATTTATATTGGTCGGCACAATGTTCAGCATCAGGATGTGTCTAAAGTCTTCAAGATTGGTTGCAGTGATTTTCATTGTTGTGTGCCTAAGTGGCATTTTCCCTGATTATTTGAATTAGTTACAATGAGGATGACAGCCGGGGCAAACGCTTGGGGGAAAGTCGAAGAGATGATGGTAGATAGACACATATCACGTAAAAGTAAAGGAAATTAGCTCAACTCGTGTGTTACCCGGTATTCATGAATGCACTAGAGACGATGACACTAACAGAGAAACAACTGGAGAAGGTTCAGGTTTGCGAAAAACAACATAGAAAGAATAATTGTGGGAGTTAAGAGAGCTGCTAAGAGAAAATGGAGCCAAAGAGTGGAGTTTGGAATGAAGGAAAGTTGTAAGAAGAAATTAGTGAGGAGTACATGGGCTGGTCATGTAGAAAAAAATGGGAGATGAGAAATGCAAATAGAGCAGATGCCCAGAAAGTGGAGGGGAAGTGGAGGCGAGGAAGACCGAAATTGCGATGGGGGATTGCATTAAAAGTGACCTAGAAAGAGTGGGACAAGAATGGAAAAATATATAGTTAGTAGGAATTGGAGACTGCTGACAGAGAACACAGGAAGAGAAAAGTGAGAGGGAGAAAAATAAATAAAAAAGGAAACCATGGTCAACTTACCCCTGTCGACAGTAATGACAGGGAAATAGTAATAATACAATGCATTTTGACCCTAGTCTAGTAACCGGGCAACTAATATTTTGAATCCTTAATAGCCATTAGCCATCATGCACATTGAGAAAAATTACATTTTCATTGCTCTGTCAACTCTTATGCTGCAGCCAGGGACAGAAGTGGAGAATTCCGAAAAAAATCGAAAGAGTTCATATTTATTTTATTTATTTCAGAAAAAATAAGTAACATGTATGCATAAAAACTAGGCAATCATTAAGGAGTATTTGATACCTCCGCTTTTTGTGAAATTATTAATAATCGCTAGGAGCAAACGATTTTTACGGGAATGAGTGGGGGGAGCAGCTTTAATCCTATTTGAATTATGACCATTTTTGCGAAAGGGTAGGACTGGGAAGGAAAATCTGTCACAGGCATCCTGAAACCCACGGTACTTTGTGACTCTGTGAATCAGGCAGCCAGTTATTAGTCCTCCGTACCCCACCATCCTAATTTTATGTTAAGCAGATAATATAACCACCGCCGTGGTTATGTTCACAGCCAGGTAATTACCTTCATCTGACGCCGGACGCCTCTCCCACACACGCCAGGTGTGTCCCACATTCTAGTTCACGAGTCTGTACCTAGCTTGTTAGTTCTGCTTCTTAATCGGTCATGAAACTGTCAGACAGCGTGCCTGCTGTGCTACGTTCTACCTGTCGTGTTAACTGACTGTTTCAACACTCGTATGGCTGTCAACTGAATATAGCCACCCAGAACAAACAGGGCCGACCACACTGGAAATCCCAAGGTACATCATTATGTTTCCGTCTTCCTAGTATGCATAACCACACAACAGGGGCGCCGCTGTTCCAGAATTAAACTCACACGATTGATCTATTTCGATCACTTTCTACCTGAAAGGTAGAAAGTGATATTCTACCTATTCATAAGATCCTAATTTTATTCCTCCCCCCCCGGCTACGCCAGATTCCGCTTGAGAACTGTTTCTCCGTAAGAGCATATCATCTCGGTGAAACGGTCCACTGAGATGTAACTAAGCACAGTGAAACTGGTGCCAGACAACCACGTGTCTTAGTCGTGTATATACGGTAATGGAGCCCGAACTAGACGACCACATCTTTTAGCCGTGTGTGTACGGTATTGCAAGAGCCCATGCCCATTTGCCAATGTAAAGGAATTCACTAAGTAGACGACCGACACCACAAATCGCTTCCTCTTCGGCGTGCACTGAACCGCGGTGACGCCAAAGTTTACACTGAGTCATTTGCATTCAGCGCAGTCTTCGATGGTCAGGCTTAGCAAGGATGCCCTACGAATTACGCAACAATCGTTTTCTCGAGCCAGCCAGCCAACCAGCCATCCAGGCGAGGGGAGGCGAGACGATCAGAGCCGACACCTTGGCCGCTCGCCCGTCCGTCCGTCCGTCCACAAGGAGTTGACGGCTTCTGTCGGTGAATCCATTGTCACTCGCTCGGCGGCGCCACAAGTCAGTGTATGGCGAGTCTCGCTTTCTCAACTGATGTAAGAGCAATAAGGTGTTCGTCCGCCATTACCCGTGCGACCAAAAAGTACCCTATAAAATCAGCATTATTTAGGTTGTTTGAATTTCTGTGAGCACATATGTAATGTGGAGTGAGTAGAAATGATGTTTTTGTGCAGCGTGGCACCAGAGCTGTCAAATTAATAATTATGAAACCTGTCAGTCGGTGCATTTCTGCGTATTAATACAGTTGTCATTTTGCTTGGTGATGTAATTAGTGGCAATCCGTGGGTGGTTCAACCAGAAATGGAGGGGTGTAAGGTTTGAAAGAAGTGTGTGGGAGCCTGAGGTATTAGAAGTCCACGAATTGTTCACAGAAATTGTGTCTATGGAGGGTAAATGTGCTGTGAAATTGTCAATGACAGAGCTCATCAGATTAGTAGGAAATGAAAGAAACGATATAATGCCTATGGAAAATGCATATGTGATATGGCTCCAACTATGGCCAGGGAGCGGCGCTGGCGGGGAGCTGCAATGATTCGCTCGCAGTGTACACGACGAGAAGGCCAAATTGACTGACGCCTTCTACTACCAATGTACAGCGAATGCAGCACGCAGGGTGCCCAAAGATGTATTTGTAGCTTTTCATTCCAAACACCTCGTAATACACAGATAGTCGAGTTGCCACCCTATAGAGCCTGCAAGTGGGTCACGATATATGGCGTGACTCCGCGCGACAGGAGCTTATTGCCATATTGGGGACTAAGCGAGACTAATTGGGGACTGGACACAAGAATAATATTCTAACGATGGATGACAGTTGTAGCTTCCGACTGATGAATACTAGGAAAATCAGTTCATAAATATCTTGTGTTATACGTTTCTTATCTTAAATGTCCGATTTAATATTGAGTTTATCACACTATCATAGACACATAGCGATTTACGTAGTGAAGATAATCGACACGATGCTAGGCTGTATGTGTCTTTTACGGGATTTGCGTTTTACATTGCTGTACGTTGTGGTTTCGATAAGCACTTATATCTGACAAGTTGTCTAAATGCACATAATCATAACACATGTATACGTTTGGCCCAAACAGGTTGTACTGCGCGAAAACTGGCACTCTTCATTATTATTCAAGATCGCCAAACACAAGTACTTGCCGCTATTGCCATGGCAACCACCATAATAATCGATTAAAATTCATGATTTCGGTTATCATTGTCACCGGCAAAATGTTCCACTGCTTCTGCTTGTAATAATGCTTGTAATAATCCTTCGGACAATATAACTGAAATACGCTATTTCGGGACAGTTCGATTATTACGACCAAAACAAAACAAAGTCCTATATGTTAACATGGAGTATATGGACCTCATGCCCCCAACTGCCCCAGCCTCGTTTTCGCGCGCGAGACTTGCACGCCCTAATATGTACTGTAGGAAACCTGGAAATGGTTGGTCGTGTAAGTTTTTTTGCTGAATCATATAGATGATGTGTCCCTGAACTCAAATCCGTGGGACGGTGTCGCGCTTACATTTTCCGGTCGTTAAAAACGTTTCGATTGACGTTTCTGCGCATGCGCAATAAATGTAAAATCACCAATGTCCAACGAAACAACAAAGTATGTTCGGTATAAATGCCACGAGCTGTTCGTAACTCTCCTGTGATGATTACTGTGAAGAGTTTCTTAAAATGTCGTTCAATACAATAAAATGACTACCGTGATCCTGGTAAATTACAAAATGTGTTTATCTTTACAATACAACATGCTAGGAAAATTATTTTTGTATTTACGCGCATGCTTTGGCATATGGGAAATTCAATGAAATCGTTTATAATAATGTCCGACTATGTTCACGTGATAAAAATCCAAAATGGCCGCAATTTTTCACCAACAATAGCCACAATCAAGCATGATTTCATGGCTACCGGGACGTAACGCGAACTTATTTACGGCAACGAGAATCCAAATGGTCTTATTACGTACGCAACCACAAAGATTAAAACATTGTTCACTGTGTTTGAATAATCATCTATTCATTATTTATTTGTAAAATATATAATTTTGTGGAATTGATTATACCTTTCAGTGATCCGCCTGTTCATACTGTTTTGGAAACTTGATGAAAGCTAGTGGTCTTGATTTACTGGTTGGGGCTGTATTTAGTGGCCTGACATCGATCATGAATGGCAAGGCATGGGTGAGACCAATGCGTGCCTTTCGTATGGTGACAGCAGCGTTGCTATACGACTTCCTCGACATTCGAAGATATCAGTCACTATCTTGACACAGCTCGGGAACACCCAACCGGTAGGCTGTGTGTTGACTGCCTCATACGGCCTACGCTGATTGCGCACCAATTCGAACGTGCTGAGCGCGATTGTGATTACCTTTTGCAGCAGCACTGCTACCAGCAAACGCTACCCTACTTCTTCGCAGCTGTCCACTGGCAATACGCTAGATACATTACATGGCACGTGATGGAAATGCAGCATATGTTGCCAGATGATGCCAAGATGGATCTGTTAGCAGGTGCTCATGTATGTCGTCATAAGCTAGGCACATGGAATTCTGTGTCTGCCGACCAGTTTGGAGAGCAAAGATACACCAAGAAGGGTAAGATGTCTGGGGTTTGAAGGGAGTAACCATGTCAGAAGACCAAGTGGCCATTTGGGTGGAGTCCTACCCCATCTGTGCCCATGTCACACTCGCCATAGAGTCCATGTACTCAGCTGATAATGAAGACGAAGGAGGAGAAACGTAAGGAGGAAGGAGAGAAGAGGCGCGTACTCGATACAGATGACAGGAATCATGTTTACAAAGAGTTGAAGAAGCATTCCCATCCTCTCAAACTGACAAGTTCAAGCCTCTATAACATCATTAATGGCAAAGTGTCGAATGCTTCTGTCAACGCCCAGGAAGCCCTCAAGATGGGGGAGAGCATGCTCCTTGACTTCAGATCGTCATTACGCTTCCACGTTCCCGTGAAAAGAAAAGTCAGAACTATGGAATCTATCAAATGTGGCGTAGCCATAGGTGACAAGACGCTCTATGACATGGCATCACTATTCTGTCGTCTAATCACAGCATGGCAGCATCGGCAAGTCGAATTTCAAACCCTCTTTGACTACGAATTGTGCGCTGTTCCTGCATCAATCATTGATGAATATGGACGTCCGAGGACAGGGACAAAATCCATTCTCGTCTCTAAACTGAAAGTGGATGATCTTCAGCCACATGCTCCAGACATAGTCATTGTCGATGGCCAACAATTGTTATATCATATTGTTTGGCCATGTGCTGGGTCTGCTTCAGATCTCGCCAATAGCACGAAGGACAGACTCGGCCAGTACCAACCAACAGAAGTACTGGTCATCTTCGATCGTTATGATGACAGGTCAGGAAAAGATCGAATCCGGCGTGCAGGTGAAGTGGCTGTTAACTACAATATTACAACATCAAGCAAGCTCCCATGCCGCGATGCCATCATGAAGAGCAAAGCGAATAAGAAGGCTCTCGTCAAAGGTCTCTCTACTTTCAATTTGGGCAACAACGTGATGATGGTTGGAAGATAGGAGTGCATGTACAGCCATGATGAAGCGGATATTACCATGATCAGTTATCTTCTGATAACTGTAAAGAATGGTAAGAACATTGTACGAGTGATCAGCGATGACATTGACGTCTTTGTTCTGCTTATCTTCTGGGTGTGGAGATTGCAGATGACAGTCGGTGTCCAGCTAGATCGATGATGTGGGGCTATCCTCAACATCAATGAAAGTTCTTTGCTCCTTGGTGCGAAATTCCTCCAACTGCTCGGTATGCATGTGTTATCAGGCGGCGATACTGTGTCCTATCCATTTGGTCATGGCAAAGCGATGGCGCTAAAGGTACTTACTTTATTTATTAGTTACGCAAAAGAAAATTTTCTACAAAAGTACAAAACACTGTGCTTTGTACCAAATTGTTATATATGTGGACATTCATAACAATCAACGTACTAATTTACAGTGTTTCTATTTGTAAACCTCCGTAAATGTATATATACTAAGTAGTGTTATTTAACTATGAGATTGTAATCATTTGCTAATTTCCAAGTGAACATAACGTACTAATTGTGTTGTTTGTTAGTTGATATTTGTTACCAGTAATGACAGTCTAGTGTTGCTGTATTATGCACATGTGTTTATTTGGAAGTGCTTAAAATAGCCACCACATTAACATGTGTTTATTTAGAAGTGCTTAAAATAGCCACCCCATTAATTGTGATGTAATTAATGGGGTGGCTGCCACGAGAGCGACCAAAATGGTTTTAGTGATAATCTCCTCGACCCCTGGTTATTTTACCTACAGTAACAATTCATAATCACCTATAATTACATTTCTGTTATTTTCTTACGCAATTACTTGGCAGTTTGCTGCACAGCGGTACTAATGTAATATTATTTTATAATTTGAGCTGTAGGTACTTTGTATGAACATTTCTTTATGTATATTTGTATTGTGTCAGTAAACACTTCCGATTCCGATTACGTCCGTCGACCACTCTGACCTTTACACAGTATTCGGTGAACAGCGTGCTAATCACCAACAGTTGCTAGAGACTGGACGTAAATTTATCTGCTCGCCCTATGTTGTTGCTGCAGGCAAAAGCATGGCTTCTGCCAGGTATGCGCTCTACACCAAAAGGACAAGAGGGACAGCTGTATGTGTCAAAACTCTTCCACCGACAGACGCTAATGTCATATCACATCCTACGAGCACACTACCAAATCATGCTCTGGAAGGCAGCACACCAGCAAACTCCGCCTGCTGTTGACATTACTGCTTACGGGTGGGAGTTGGTCAGTGGTGCAGGGTGTTTGTCAACTCCACGCATTGCTAGAGGACCAGCAGCTCCTCCTGCCCTCATTGACGTCATCAACTGTCAATGCAAAGCTGTCGGGAACGCTTGCAGCAGTCATGCATGTAGCTGTCACTCGGCAGGATTGTCTTGCACGCCATGCTGTTATTGTGTTAGTGAAGCCATGTGCTTCAATCGTTTCACCAAACATGATGAAAATGAAGCTAGACATGATAATGAGGGTGAATGTGATAGTTCGGAGGAAGAGGGGAGCTAGAGAGAATGGGGAATAACCTTTTCGATGAGAACGTAGTGGGAATGATTTATCGCTTAAATACCAATGGTTAATACTGTACACTTTGTCAATGCCCAAATGAAACTTGTCATTGCAAACAAATTCTCCGTGTTTATCAGCAATTATATAATTGAATACTTCTGACGTTATACTTTTAAATTGTTGTACCATTTTGTGTCATTTCCCAAGCTGTTTTTGCTTCTTATCAGCTGTAGTAATATGCATATACATATACATATACATATACATATACATATACATATACATATACATATACATATACATATACATATACATATACATATACATGAATGTACAACTATTAGCCTTCCTGGAACTCAGTCATGATGCATGTTCAATGCTGAAGAGGAACTGTAAATAAATCTTCGAGCTATTTTGGGTTGAAATGGCGTCCATCTTGAATATTTGTGTCACGTGACCATAGATATACATCATTGAAAATGATTACAATAAATTCCTCATATGTTGGTACTTTGCATGTATTTATTTCACGTATAATTAAGGCAGAACAAGTATATACCAGCACTATGTTCTTGCCCGTATGCTAAAACGTAGGAATAGGCACAAAATCGTGCTCTTGCATATTTGTGGTTAAAATGACGGCCATTTTGAATATTAATCGTTTTCTTGGGTGGGCATCAGTTGAAATAGTTCCTTTTAAGTCCTGATGTGGTAAAATATAGGAATGGACAACATAAAATCATATTTATATAGCAAAAGTCAATCAAATCATGCTTGATTTTGGCTATTGTTGGTGAAAATGGCGGGCATTTTGGATTTTGATCACCTGAACATAGTCGGACATTATTATAAACGGTTCCATTGAATTCCACATACGCCAAAGCATGCGTGTACATACAAAAATTATGTTCCTAGCATGATGTATTGTAAAGATGAACACATTTTGTAATTTACCAGGATCACGGCAGCCATCTTTGATTTTTGTGGTTCCCACGAGTTGCCCAAGGATGGCGCATTGCCATCCCACGGATTTTAGTTCAGGGACACATAATCTATATGATTCAGCAAAAAAACCTTACACGAACAACAATTGCCAGGTTCACAAAATGGCAACTCGACTAAGAGTGATTGTGTACAATAAGACAAAGTTTCAATCACTGTTGCATAGTCGCCCTGTCCTATGACGTCAGATCTCACGACATTGGATCACGTCGGGCAGTGACGAGCCAGCAGTTGACGACCCCGGACTGTGCCTCTGTCTTCTCTAGACCCGGTGTGAAATGTAGCAAAGAAAACAACGCTGCAATAACATGTACGGCGATGAAAGACTCATTCGTCTTAATTCCTGTACGCATGTATGCATTCCCTTCTTCCCATTCGCGTCTGTCTGCAGTCACTATCGAAAGAGAAATACCCCGTGGTAGTCGTCCCGGCAGTTTTTAGACGTCATGTTATCCGTGTCGCAATTTGTGCTGACTTGTAATTCCGGTGTTGAGCATTATCTGTTTCTTTGCACTGTCCACGCATCACTGTGTCATTTGTTCTTGATTCCAAAACAACGTCTCAATGGGAACCTAGTCTCCGCAACTACCTCAGTACAACTCTGTGTGCACAGTAGCATCTGCTTGCGGTAAATATCGGTCTGAAAACATTTACTAATATCTACACTTTGTTCAGAAGGAAGACAAATTAAACATGTACGCGCGAGTTACGCTATCGCATCGCAAAGCAGCTGGCTGCTGGACGCGCCTTACTAAGCATACTGTTTCCAGTAGCAGCGCGTTTTGCCTGGTGTAGGAGACTCCTGATCGTATTGATTGGCCGCATGCGTGCGTGCGAGAATGTGGGTGACATTCGCGCGAATGGTGCTTGTGTATGTAAATTTACGATAGACTTACGTTACTTAGTACGTTTGTTGTGCCTTACGTGTGCATCATATTTTGACATGACATATTTTGAAATACAAAAATGAATGTTTATAAGTGACTATTTTGTTGAGTTGTCTTTGTGCGGTGAAGGTATCATGGTGAACATGTTATTGTTTTGGTTGACAACAGGTGGCTCGTCGTCACAAACGCCACTCGGCCGATGGCAGTAAGAACGTTCGATGTTGCACCAGTGACGCTGGCGCAGGTTTTGTCTCTGTGACGTCATCTAGAAAATAAATATATTGTCTGCCAGAACCAAAAACAGGTCCAGGAAACACCCACAAACTAGAATACTTTGATGCTATCAACTCTATGGCTACATTTCAGACTATGTTGATTTTGTCAGACTAATGTATAAACAAACAATGTTTTACTGCGAACAGGATTCATGTAGAATGTACCAATTTAACCTTTCTGTTCAACGGCATTACCTGTTATTGCCTAACAAGCGTTGAGCAATCGCAGTGATTGGTTTCTGCACTATGTAAAACCGTAACACTTTTGGCACAAGCAAGCAAGACGAACATGACGGTGGAGTTACTTAAAATCGGTCCTCGTCCTCTAGATCATATCATTGATATGCAATATTAAACTGTCCTATTTACCTCCACTCCGATGCGCCCACGTAGAACTATTTATGTTCGATGTCATTTATTATGTTAGAATGGCAAATTAAGGCATTTAACTTATTTTATGAATCGTCGTTTCCATACTAGTACTCCCACAATCATGGTGGATAAATGAGTCTACGTGAACACGAATTAGTCCACCTCGTTATAAATTTTCCGTTTTACATTTCTGCGCATGCGCGTTAAATGCAAAATCATCAATGTGCAGCGAAACTACAAAGTATTTTCGGTAACTCTCCTGTGATGATTACTGTGAAGAGTTGCTTAAAATGTCGTTCAATACAATAAAATATTACGTTTGTTTAAATCATTGTCACGGATTATGGCGCTCCACAGTCACGTGATTTACGCTTGCTATCAAAACATGCTTCAAAACTTGTTTGCCTCGTGTTAATTTGCGACATATAAATTTGCTGAGATGTTATATACAACCTAACGAACAGCCCGTAGTATTGATACCATACATGCTTTGTCATTTCGCTGCACATTGATGATTTTACATTTATCGCGCATGCGCAGAAACGTCAATCGGAACGTTTATAACGCCGGGAAAATGTAAGCGCTACAACGCTATTGGTAGCATCACAGTGTCATAAACAAACAGTTTTAAACAGGCCATATATATATATATATATATATATTTTATATATATATATATATATATATATATATATAAAATATATATATATATATATATACATATAATCATCCTGTGGTGTGAAATGCATAACCTTTATTTTAGTATAAGACTCATTTACCAGAGACCTTATATGTAGGCAGGCTGATGCCAAGCTCATAATATTATACTGCCCTATGCATTCATTATTGGACGTGTCAAAGATTTCGCTCATCGCCCCTCCAGATCACAACGAGGCAACGTATAGACAGTTACGTCCAGATGTCCTCATGCATCGACGTTTACTGACACTTACATTAATATGCAATTTACATTGTTAGTTTATTTTCAGGAAATTTGCATTTATTATTAAGAACATTGATATGCAATTTACACTGCCAAGTCTATTTTCGGTAAGTTGTTACGCAGAGCGATCCGTTTAGGCTGCGCAATCCACTTTACAATTCGCTTGTTCAAGAACCATTATTATTATTTATAAGGGAATAATTGAGCTATGCTAAAAATACTGCATGAAGACCAGTTTGGTAAAGTTAATAGTAAAAATCGTATACATCAATAATTGTGCAGACCCTGTATCACATGCGCAGATAACAGACTTGTGTTGTAGTACCTATAAATAGGGTGTAAGATATTCAATCACACAATGTACCCGTTATCACTGGTTGGGGGTAATGTACCCAATTGATTAAGCCCTATTACTGAACAATCTGCCAACAGTCCAAACTTGCAACCTCAAGCAGCTGATTATGTGGCTATGTCACTGTATAAATACGGAGAGGGTTTACCACCAAATTACTCGAGGTTTCCGCTGCTGCTTGTCAAGGTAAGTTATATTTTGGCGCAAATGTTTCACCAGGTTGAGCAGTACGGTTTTATTCGTAGCTAAAAGTAACATACCGCTTTTGATTTTGTATTGTCTTACATTGGTCACCATTGCTTTTTCAGTTAGTGCAAATCATCTGTTCTTGAAGAGGCTGCAACGACAACGCCAATGTTTAGTTCTAGTAACTTTGATGGACTCGTTTCATAAACCGTACTTAGACTACGCGTTACTTAGCGCTACGCAAGTGCGTAAATTCCAATTCTTGCGTAGCTAAGTAGTTGCGTAAAACTAAGCTACGCGGGTTTCATGTAGCGAACTTAACCTATTTCTTAACTATGTACGGCCGTAAATTTGTCACGTGGTAAGAATACCGTCATGATGCGGACAATCCCCGGGATTCCCCTTCCCACAGTCTTCCTAGAATGATGGAAGCCACAAGCGACACCGGAGTTCCTACAAATAAGAGAGAGGAAGGCCAACTTCAGTGACGAAGAAGTGAGTTCCCTGCTCGAAGAGTTTGGCGAGAATGCGTCAGTTCTCCGGAGCAGGCTGACAAACTCCGTAACGAATAAACGGAAGAAACAAATTTGGGATGAAAGTAAATTCGCGTGGGGCGGAACAGCGAACCATTGCTGAACTAAAAAAGAAATGGGCGGAGATGAAAAGCGTTAGTCTACGCATCATCTCCGCTCGTCGCTACCCCAAGACTGGAGGTGGCAAGAAGGAGAAGGAGCCATGGTTCGTCGACCTAGTGCTCGACGTGCTCGGAGTCGACACTGCGCTTATTGAAGGCATCGTCGGTAAGTACGACTAGCATAAATTATCCGATAACAGGGTCATTGTTCAATGACACTGTAGTACATTGTTGCATATTACTGTCAGTTGAAGTTTGGCATTGTCATTACTATTCATAATAATACATTATTTACTTTTGTCTTACATAAGTATGTTAACAATACTATTTGGTTATAATCATATATTGAAGCATATTGTTAGTCACTGACACTGTGCGGGGTTTATAACAGCATGACTAATGACTAGTCATCAGTTACAACCAATTCCCCACGGGATGGTGGTTGTTTTCTGCAGGATGATGATGGGGGATCGATCTAGCTTCGTTGACTTTGGCTTTGCATCCTGCGGCGCCGGCTCAACGCCAGTAATAAACCATGCCTATACCTTAACAACTGTGCTTGAGTTGTTCTATATAAATTATCGTGACTGTCATTCGTCAAGATGTGAACTTCTACTGCAAATTACTTACCGCATGTAGATCCTTAAGAATCTGAGTACGTCGTTAAATAAGGAATCGCAGACGATTTAGGGTGTGAATGCAGTTTCAAACCAATAAGTCTTAATTATTAGTCACAAGTCTTGTTACGAAATATAGCACTACTTTTCATATGTGAACATAAACCAATTAATTTTTGTGTTTGGTATTTATACATATAGGTGGAAGGGATTCATCAGACCATGGTCTGTTTGGAGAGCTTCTCCTGACGCAGTCTGATGAACAAGGTGAACATAACAATATTACCTCTTGTGTATATAATATTGAGTCATTCACTATCACACGGTGAATGTGGATTGGCACAATTGATTAAATAATGACACAGTTTATAAAAGTAATCAATTGAATTTCATTAATAAGGAAGAACAGCTACTCTGTAATATAATTACTTACTTGATGCTTGATTAGGACACATGATAATAAGCCAGAACAGTTTTTATTGAAATGTAAACAATAAACAGGCATGACATGAAAACATAAATTCTTAGTATTTTGTAAGATGTACATGTTTTCAATTAGTCGTAAGAAAACCATTGTTTCTACCGCAAGTGTAACATAAATGGTTGTTATTCAGAAGCGTCTCAGGTCAACACTCAGGTCGACACTCTTGTCAATGCGGTGGTCATGGCAACTGATGACAACACGATGGTGGTGTCCACTCCCGCCGACGCGATGATTCCATCCACCCCAGTCGACACTTTCCAAGCTGATGACGTGGCGTCGAAGCTGGTCATATCCATGCTGACACCCCAACGACAGGTAGTCCCACCAAGCAACACTCATCTGGCGAACACACAAAAGAGGGGACGTGCACAAGACAACTACCACGATCTGGTGACAGAGGAGAGAGAAAAAGTGAAGCTGGAGGTGGCAAAACTAAAACTAGAGGTTAAGAAAATTAAACTTGAATGCAAATTGACTAGTTTGCTTACCTACAAGGAGACGCTGCTAGTTCAGAAGCTAGAGCGAGAAATGGGTGTATCGACATTGAATCAGACGACTGAACAATGTTTTCTGTAAAGAGACTGCTATTGGTTATTAGCCTGTGAAATGTGTCATTGTATTAGTGCCAACCGTAGCGACAATTCAACAAATGTACCATTATAATTCAAATAAAATATGTTAATAACATAATATGATTTGGAAAATGTGTGTACCCGCTGAAATATCGTTGCACCAGTCTGTCCCGCTTTGCTCTGCCTGTTACGGTTGGAACGCCTCCTTCGTTGTTGCCATCGTTGCCGTCATTGTCGTCATCCACTGGATGGTCATCTTCATCAGGCACTGGCAGTCTCAGCTTGACAGCAATGTTATGCAACACGATGCACGCCAAGATAATCTGGCATGCCTTGCCAGGTTCATACCTAACAGAAAATGCAATGTGACACTTACTGCGGAATAAAATCACACGATGTTTGTGTCCAGTCACAGTTGTATTTTTTTAATTCTAAAAGTAGATGTGACAAACATCTGGATATGTATTTGCTAAAATATTGTTTTATAAGACCAGTACACAGTAGCAATAATAAATACAGACAAGTTAGTTAATAAACAGTTGTCACATATTGGAAACAACTACAAGAGCAACATGTCCATACTATTCATTTAAGTAAATAAATTGAAATGTGGGACCCCAGCTGATACTGTATAAAATTGCATACATTACAGATGGTGTAATAAATTGTCATGTTGTTGTTGAATAAACATATGCCCTAGGCCTGTGTGCAGACAGCTCCAGCCGGTGGTTTTTTTAAAGGAAACTGACAGTGTTCCATTAAGCAAGGTAGCTGAGTGTAAGTAAAATATTAATAGGAATACTGTGGATGCTTACATCTTCATTAAATAAAAAAATTTGATGCACGATTTAGTGTCCTTTGTCCCAACTGACAACATGCATAAGATAAAATACAACCCATGAAACAGTAAACAGTTTACTATAAAAGAAATACGTGTGCCTGTGTGTAGGCAGTGCCACCTTCTCTTTAAAATTCCGTTGCATCTCTCTATGATGCAACGAGTAGCGCAGTGGCTATCATTGTAACGGTGTTGCTCGGCGTTTGCGACGTGTATATAAGGTGTCAGTAGCCAGTCTCTCAGCATGTAGCCGCTGTCTCCCAGGATGAAGCCTTCCAGTGGGCGGGGCATCGTCTCAAACGTGGTAAATACTGCACTCCCCCTCAGGATGCGTGCGTCATGGACCGAGCCCAGCCAACGAACAACACAGTTCATGATGCTGGCAACGGCGTCACATATCAGCTGCACGTAAATTAATCGTGTGGTAATTTTTTCGGTTGACGTATTCGTGCTCGTTAACGGCCGGGGTAGCGATCTTAACGTGCGTACAGTCGACGCAACCGATAACGTTTGGAAAGTTCGCCACGGCATGGAACACGACTTTCATGGCTTCCGTCTCGCGTTGTGGGTGGAAGCGAACGTGTCTCGGCACAAGTCGAGCGAAGGCTGCAGCCACTCGGTGTATAGTTCTAGAAATGGTTGCCTTGCTTACACCAAACAAATCACCAACTACCAACTGGAAGCTTCCACACGCAAAGAATCGCAACGCGATAAGGACTTGGAGCGTTGGTGTCAGTGAACCTTTTCGTTCAGCAACCGAAACGTTGTCATCGACCATATCTACAAGGTTCATGATGTCAGCACGACGAAAACGGTACCTCATGAACAATTCGGCGTCGTCGTAAATTTCGAAGGGATGTGACCTGTCCCTGAACACTCGCTCTCGATGTAATCCTCTTCTTGCTCCGTTATTCAGTCGATGTACAGGTCGTAATGCCGCCATTTTGAAAGTGTCTAAGAAGTACTTAGTGGATTTACGCAATGGGGGTAGGTGGCGTAGGCTAAGTAGTACATAGCGTCTATTGCGTAGTCTAAGTAGGGGACATGAAACGCAACATTGTCTATGGTAACCTTCTTAGCACTAAGTAAACGTTCGTAGCCGCTAAGTAGGCTACATGAAACTGGCCCGGCCCTGCCCTACAGTCGCGTAGACATTTCGTACTTAAGAAAGTTTGACCGCTGATTTGAATATTAATACATATGTCTTTAAAATTCTACTAGATGGAATTTTTAAAAACCGGGCATTTAAAATTTAATATACCCGTATTTTAATAAATACGTCATGCAGAGCAATACTTATGGTACGTGAATGTATGTTTGAGGGGATCCCGATGTCACGTGTAAATTTATTTTTGACTCTCCGGCTTTTATTTCCGCCATTTGTAAAGATGGCGGTCAGCAATACAAATGCCACCATATCTCACAGATTGCGCCACCTATAACTATTATGTTTACATTGTTGGATAGCTTGGTAGATAGCGATTTCAAAAATAACATTTTCAGGATTATCGGACGTGACTGCATTCAAGTATAACAATATGCATGCATGTTATAAACGATGACGCATTGGTTTGATGTATCTACTTGAATACGCCTGAAAGTGTATTTGCTGCTGATATACGCTGTCGTAGTACTTGTTTCATGCAATATGTTTCATGCAATATGGTTAAAACAATCAGAAACAAAATATGGTCCCCCTCAAACTAAACCAAAAGTTTATATCCACTGAACAAAGATGGCTATGGGTTGGCAATTACTGGAACTAAGGATTTCACGTCCAGCTTAGCAGAGAATGATGACATCGAGTTATACAACAAAGATGTAAAGAAACGTTTGTTGGACAACTATGTTGATAAGACTGAGTTCTGTCCTAGTACTCAAGTCGTAGAAAAGAGACATTCTCAGAGAGGCTTTTGAAGAAAGTTCACTTCAAGATAGGTGAACAATTGAGTGTTGCTAACTTCCTTTGCTTCGCTCTTTGGCATTATGAGATCCCGTATGTTAAAAATGATGAGTATGATGCCTGAGGGGATGGTGATGACGATGATGTGACGCATGGTGACGAGTGACGACGTTGGCCGCACACGACTTAACAACATTCATTGCTCTCATCTTTGCTGCAATATTTTCTACGCTAATATCTGAGGAAAAGCAGATTTCATGGGCACATTGACTAGATAACTAGGGAAGAATCGTATCACCATAGTTGTCCAACACACGTATCTTAGACTCTCTGCTGTATAACTCAGGAGCATAATTCCCTGCTAAACTGGAAAAGAATTTTTTTATTTCAGTAACTGTCAACCCTTAGCCATATTTGATCAGTGGATCTAAATAAGACAAAGCTTCCACGAGCATATCGTGTTTAGGTTTAGTTTGAGCAGGACCATATTTTGTTTCTGTTTTGCAAATGAACATATTGTATGAAACAAGTACTATGATAACATAGATAATACATCAGCAGCAAATACACTTTCAGACGTACTCAAATGTGCGCATCTAGTAAATATGTCATCTTTTTAGACCTCATTGCATCCAGAACGTTCACAGCACTTTCGTGATTACAAAGGATGAACATATCCCTCATTCGTTTCCTTTTTATCCGACCCATATCACTCCCACATATGGTACAATCAATGTAGTCTGGATAAACAAGGATCTGGTCTGTCAGAACTTGTGCTGCGTGTGTAAGGATTGTGGATTGCTTCTTGTAGTTTGATTATCTCACGAGTTACCTCGGGTTCCTCAGAAATGGGCGGGATACTGCGTACATCAGTGTACCGTTTATAACATGCATACGTATTGTGATACTTAGATGCACAGGCAGATCCGACAATCCTTAATATTGTGTTAACAATATAATCTCTGAACTCTGCTACGTCACTGACAGGTTTCCTGCCATGTCTCCCCACTACGAAGCGGCTCGAATTACTTGCCCATTATGCAAATGTGACCTCGGCTGACCAAATGAGTGACAAGTCGGAAATATTTTGACGTACAATTTTCTACACATTTGGAAAGAGGAGGCATAGTACTTTACAGTATTTCAAAAATTATGACTCTACTATACAAATTGGGGAAGTTATGTCATATTTGGTATGGTAGGGATCAAAAAGTGAAACTGGAGAAAACGGCCGTTAAAGTTTTGCATTATGCATGGGCTTAGATACCATATAAATATCGTGTGTATTGCATTTAAATTTAGCACGCAGCTGTGTGATCATAGTGCAATGATAGAGAGCAAATATCAACCTGAAGTTATGGCACATTATATTGATAAGTGTAACTACTAACAAATTACACGAAACAACAGTTATGACTGTGAAATAATTTTTATACACATGAATCGTTTTGCAGCATTGCGTATGACATTCCAATTTGGCACATAATATTGATGCTACAGTGCAATGTCACACTGGAAGTAACAATTAATTTCTATAAAAAAACAGTATCAAGTTATTGCACAATTTACGTTTAAATTATTTTAGATTATATCGGATGACAGAAGCAGTTACTGTTTTGCAATAGTTATGTACATTAGTCACATTTGGATGTATGACATTCAGATTTGGCACACATTTTTTATGCCACATTGCAATAGTATCCTGGAACTAACAATGAGCTGCTATGAAAATGTATCAAGTTATGCCACATTATACTCAGCAGTGCATCGGCTAGGACTTCGGACTCTCGTCTATGAGAAAACAGGTTTGAATCAAGCGCTGCCATGTCAAACTTTGGGCAAGTTTTTTCACTCATCACTGCTCCAGTTTACACAGATGAATGAATGAGTACCTGGTTTTAGACAGTGGTGAATATCTGAGTATGAATAATGTTTGCACATTATTTGTAGCATGACTGAAAGCTTCCCAGAGAAGCCAAAATGGTGGTCAACTGAACAAGTATGCCTGGTGGTGAAACATTAAGGACTTTGACCAATCATGAGAATAGGATATTGCGATATAATAAGAAATTACCTTCACCTTTAAACGAATTCTACCAATTGTTAATGCACATGGATTCTTAGGTAATGTTCGTGGAGGCACCAGTCTCTAGTGAGGACGCTTTGCTGCCGTAGCCCCTACACCAGATATCCTTTTCAGCTTTTGTGCCACGGTGACACAAGCAGTTGGCTTGGGGACACTTCGGAGGGAACACAGAATGTGCTTCTAGTCCTCTGGCACATATTCCTGGCGCTGTGCAGTCATGTCGGGTGCTGTCACAGCGACAGGGGCACTTCTCCGCAGTTCACAAACGTCCCCCGCCATCAAGTTGAAGGTTGTCACTGGCGAGTCCACACGTGTTTTCACAAAAACGTTTCCAGGGTGTGCAGCATTGAATGTGAAGTGTTGGTAGCCCTTGATTCCCACAAATGGCCTGTAGAAAGGACCAAGGTGGGCCTGCCAGTCCCCCACTGGCACATAGCTTGTGCCATCATCGGTTCCCACCAACTAGGCAAAGTTGATGCAAGCAGTCTCTGTCACCACAGACTGAAACTGTTCCAGCAATGACACTGCGTGGCGTCTGAATGTCTGCTTCAGAAGCCCAAAATATCCATCAGGGGCAAATCTGGTGTGTCCTGCTATACTTTATTATGTATGTAAATACACATATGATAATTAAGGTTCACAAATAATAAGTGTACAAACATTTCTGTAGCTAATATATATATATATATATATATATATATATATATATATATATATATATATATATATATATATATATATGTATATATATATATATATATATATATATATATATATATATATATATATATGTATATATATACACACACAAACAGATATCCAATGCGTCAGGAACAAAAAAGTTACGAAAAAATACATTGATAGTGTTGAAACATAAATGCTCATAATAAATAATGACAATAAATGCACATAGACAATACTTCAACACTGCAATATTTTTAATCCATGAACTTTTTAACACAAAGAACAACAACCCCATTACAATGAACGGAGACAGACTCATTCACATACCTGGGCAGTAAAATCAACAAACATGGAGGCACAGCAGAAGACGTCAAAGCAAGGATACAGAAAGCAAGAGTTGCATTCATCATGTTGAGAAAAATTTGGAGAGCAAAACAAATTAAAACTAACACCAAACTGAGAATATTCAATTCAAATGTCAAGGCAGTTTTACTCTATGGATCGGAGACATGGCGAAGTACACAGAAGACACTAAAAAGAATACAGACCTTCATCAACAAATGCCTGCGTAGAATCCTACACCTGAAGTGGACAGACAAGATATCCAACAATACACTCTGGAAAATGACCAAGCAACTACCCATAGAAAATGAAATAAAGAAGAGAAAATGGAGGTGGATAGGACATACACTCAGGAAACCACCAAACACCATCACCCGTCAAGCCATCACATGGAACCCCCCAGGGTAGGCCACGAAACACCTGGCAAAGAGACACGGAAAAAGAAACGAAGGAGATGGGATACACCAGGAGAGAAATGGAGAAGATGGCCACGGACAGAAAACGGTGGCGTTCCTTGGTTGATGGCCTATGCTCCCTGCGAGCAAACAGGCATAAGTAAAAAGTAAGTACACTTTTTAACTCCAATTAAGACCAACGTTAAAAACAGTTTACATTCCTTCGAAGATTTTTTATATAAACAATAATCATATCAATAGCATTTACATGATATGCCATCATTGGCTAATCAGCCAATGATACCCTCCTTGATAGAGTTGTCACTCTATCCAGGAAATCTTGGATGTGGTCAACGTCCTTGCTCGATAAATTCATATGTGCTGCAGGGGTCTTTTCAGCGAAGTTCTATTAATAGCCAATGCCACCCTCCTAAACGTTGCCTCGTCATTAACGACGTCATTGTTAATCATAGTTGCCTTTGTACATCTTGGCTACCCGCTATTAACACTGCGACAGGCGAGAGTTCATCATTGTTGGTTTCCCTCGGGGCATCCATTCTATCAACAACGTTCATCGATGCGTATATCGTCACGTGATTCGTTGTGGTCACGTTAAATTGTCTGTCGCTTCGGACGTCGTTGCGTCCTGTCGCTTGCAACGTACGTCGCAAGCGACATCAAACAACCTTGACCTAGAAGTTCTGAGCAACGGCGTCAGTCTCCGCGCTGCAGGATATGTGTGATGTCATCCGCGGACAGTCGTTGCCAGAACGCCGCCTTGTGACACGCTGGAATACCGTGATGCATCTCAGATATCAACGCACCAGGTGTCGCCACTAAGTCCTGATAGGCGATATTCAGGACCTGCTCCTTGATCTCGGACTGCTCCGGAATGTCATGGTAACCATGAGCCGCGTACAGATTCCGCAGCCTGTCGTATTCTTTATCTGTCAAACCGCTGAAATCTGACATAGCCCTTTTCAACAAGTCCCGCTCTCGAGGTGTCACAAAGTGGAAGAAGTCGTCGAGTAGGCATTCGTCGTCACAACTGAGGTCACTGGCGAACCTGATGAGAACAGTTCTGGCCAGCATTGACGGGAATCTACCAGTCAAAGCTACAGTGTGGGAGAGAATGCGTCCGAGACACTCAAACTTCCACAAGTCAATTCTCGCCCTCTCCACCGGAAGGGATGGCACTAAACGCTCCTCTCCATGGAAGAGTTCAGTTGACACTTGCATCCAAAACGTCCGAAACATCTCCAATATCGAACTCTCATTGCCAGTTTCCCGTCCTCCATGAAACTCTACAGACAATTTCTTAGTCGCCACATCCTTGTCTTTGTAGAGGTCAAGTAGAAAGTTCACTAGGCCGCCCTTGCGTGTAATAACGACGTGCTCCGTGTCGCTGTTCAAGGATGAGTGTAAAGCATCACAAACTAAAACACAAAGGAAACAATGTCTTTTACACACACTGTCCACATAACTATCCATAGCGGCTGTTTGCTTAAAGCTAGAATAATAGCATCCACGACAATTTTCACACATTTGAAAAATGTAAAAATAAAATTGTATTGTATTTTGTATTATAGGCTACGGACGCAGTGTTATGACATAGTGCAATATTCAATACCATTGACATGGTAAGAATAATGTATGGCTTATTAAAGCATTGGAATATTGGTTTTCCTAAATAGGTACTCACATACACACTTCTTCTCTCTCACTCACTCTCACTCTCACTCTCACTCTCACTCTCACTCTCTCTCTCTCTCTCTCTCTCTCTCTCTAACACACACACACACACACACACACACACACACACACACACACACACACACACACACACACACACACACACACACACACACACACACACACACACACACACACACACACACACACACACACACACACACACACACACACACACACACACACACACACACACACACACACACACACACACACACACACACACACACACACACACACACACACACACACACACACACACACACACACACACACACACACACACACACACACACACACACACACACACACACACACACACACACACACACACACACACACACACACACACACACACACACACACACACACACACACACACACACACACACACACACACACACACACACACACACGACTGACCTGCAGCAATGTTTCTCGTGGGGCGTGTCCCTCCGTTTGGACGCGGTCTGTATGTGTCATTAGACCACAACTCGTCTTCTAGAGCAAATGACGAGGTCACACTCTGAAAATCAAGCAGGCGTAAGAAATGTTTCTGGAGATCGTTGAGAATGCTCTCCTGGAAAACATTCTTATATCTTATTCATCGTATATCTTCTTTGTGTCGGTGCATGTTAGAATACTGACTGAGTGTGACTGCAATACTTGCTATAGGACAAACACGGCAAAACATTATGTTATTATACACAAAATACCTAGAAATAACAAAATAATGCAGGCACTCTCTGGTAAAATGCGACCCAACTCACATTGTTGTGGCATTTTATAGGTACAAATATAGAGGACATATATGAATGCTTAAGGTGTTTTGATTACAGGCGAAGTCCATAAAACGTGCCGGTTTCAAAACTATTGATGGAAATAACAACAGGAAAATACCATTTGACTATTAACGGAAATTGGAAAGTACAGGCCGATTGAGAGATACGACACCGTCCCCGTGTTACATAGCCGCATTGATATTGTCACCTTGTTCTTTCATTTATCGAAAGACACTGCCATCACAGCGACAAACGTGAAGGCGTCAAGCGCCATTAAATAAGAGAGACTATCACGTGAAAACACACCCCTCTCATATGTGTTATCCCACGGCAGTAATGTTTAAATATATTGTCAGTTGAACATTAACTAGAACGTTTCGCTTGGCTTCTACTAACCCCAGTTGAATACGAGTCGAAACTGTGACGATGTTGATTCATATCGACATAAGCAGCGCTATCTTCATCACTGCAATTTCCTGGCATGGGGCCATTTTGGGATGACCCGGAAGTGGTCTTGGTACCCGGAAGTGGGTGTTGCTGTATGGGTTTACTGTCGGTATGAGATGCACGGGCGATTGACTGTTCCTGGCGACCTGGTGGTGCTTGACAGTAGCTGTCGCGTCTGACGGGATTTACTGTACAACGCAAGAAACAGAAGGTAAGACAATCTTCGTCCATGGCGCAGTAATGATCAGTGCAACTGCATCCGACACTATATTGTTTACCACATGACCAATCGTCACGCCAATTACTCAAGTATACCATACACTATTAATTTCCTCTTACTCAAGTATATCTTGCACTATATATTATCTCTTACCCAAGTATATCCTGCACTATATATTACACATTGCTCAAGTATATCCTGCACTATATATTACCACTTGCTCAAGTATATCCTGCACTATATATTACATTTATTCAAGTATATCCTGCACTATATATTACCACTTGCTCAAGTATATCCTGCACTATATATTACCACTTACTCAAGTATATCCTGCAGTATATATTGTCACTTACCCAAGTATATCCTGCACTATATATTACCACATACTCAAGTATATCCTGCACTATATATTATCACTTACTCAAGTATTTCATGCACTATATATTACCAGTTACTCAAGTATATCCTGCACTATATATTACACTTACTCAAGTATATCCTGCACTACATATTACCACTTACTCAAGGATATCCTGCACCATATATTATCACTTACTCAAGTATATCTTGCACTATATATTACACTTACTCAAGTATATCCTGCACTACATATTACCACTTACTCAATTATATCCTGCACTATATATTACCACTTGCTCAAGAATATCATGCACTATATATTACCACTTACTCAAGTATATCATGCACTATATATTACCAGTTACTCAAGTATATCATGCACTATATATTACCACTTACTCAAGTATATCATGCACTATATATTACCACTTACTCAAGTCTATCCTGCACCATATATTATCACTTACTCAAATATATCCTACACTATATATTACCACTTACTCAAATATATCCTGTACAATTACCAGTTACTCATTTGCACACTTCAACCCAGTTTTGTTATGTAAACCTTTCTTATCCACCTGACGCATCAATCAGTCTGTTGACAACTATAACTGCTTATTGACTCAGAGATCGATTACCTCTTTTTGTAGTGATGCGCCTGTGAGCTTTATTACCAAGCATTTAGGCGCAATATAAGTTACCTTATTATTATTATAATTACCACTTTCTCTATATGTGTCACACACAAACAAACAATCGCAAACACACACACACACACACGCACGCACGCACGCCACGCACGCACGCACGCACACACGCACACACGCACGCACGCACACACACACACACACGACTGACCAGCAGCAATGTTTCTCGCGGGGGGTGTCCCT
>JAODUO010001949.1:22500-52623 GCA_025642075.2 Ridgeia piscesae | reverse complement strand
GCTTGGCTGCATGCTTCCCACAGTCATGAGATGGTGTTTAATTAAATAGGTCTCCCAGGGAGTAAAGTGTAAAGCACTTTGCAAGGACAATGCTAAGCAGACATTGGGTCAAATACATTGACATTTATTTAAATACAAATACTCTTGAGGGACCCAAATACTTTTTTTCCAAAAATCAATTACAGATACTTAAAAGTTTTAAATATTTTAAAAACAAATGTATTTCCCCCCATGTTTAAATTGGATACTGCACTATATAAGAACTGTGTTGACAGGTGTATAAAAATAGGTAACTCAATCTTTTCATTGTGAATACATTTGTTTTTTTAAAAAATCATTGGAACTTTTTTTTTAGTTCTGACATATGGACAACTGGGCATGCTACTCAAATGTTCTAGAATGATCCTAAATCAGTTCTGTTAAACATTAATTGTTGGGTATATTTCTACTATAGAAAAATTGGGGTGTTTTCATTTTTGAAATATCATTTTTTATAAAAATTTTGTATCATGTTATTTTGTTGGTGTTCTGATTGCTGTAATGTTATTTTTATTGTCAAAAAATTTGGGAGCAACACATTTCCTGTTTATAATACATGAACATATACTTACTTTTTTGTTGGCAGATACATGTAAAATTTCTAACCGGTTACATTTGGAAGCACTGTGCCCAAACACAGAAATAAAATCCATGGCCATTTGTAATATATCATGGCACATCTGAAACAGAACCAATGTTTAAATTGTTTTTCATAAATTTAAAAATATTAGTAGCACTTTATGGTTACCTCGCCACTATTATGGTTACCTCGACAACAAAGTTACATTGAAATTTAAAGATCACGCAGAATATAATAAATATATCACATATGTTATAGTTTAGAATATTTGTTCTGCTAGTTGTTTACTTTTACCCAGTTCAAATGTTATTTTTAATAGAGACATTCCACTGTAATATATTTCAGCTAAAAAACAACTATTATTCAGCATGAAGTCGATTTCATAAAGAACGGGTGGGGATTTTTTTTCTTTTTTAGCCCCCCAGTTTGCCCCAAACTTTCTCAAATTCCACGCCTATTAAAAAAACAATCAATATTGAACCACATAGTTAGATAATTAATCTTTCCCCTATATGGCTATAGTTCGATCTACTGGTGTGTTGTATTTATATCTATGATTGACACACATCTGTTTCATAGCCGCACAGGTCATGCTTTATCGATAATACAAAAGCATGCCACTGTCGCTACTGTTAATATAATAATGTCCAGTTGAAAAACAACAATTAATCTGCATTTTTGTCACAGTTGTGGATAATTTGGTAAGGTTCGCGTTTTAACTGGACGAAGGGCCGAGCCTGTACTCTTGTGGGTGTCAGGTTGACATAAATCGGAGAGCCATGCCCATGACCCTATATGATATTTGTTTCAAATTGGGAAACCTCACGTTGTGTATAACATATCCGACACTACACCACTGATTTGGAGAATAATACACGGCACGGCTGTGATTAAGAAGAAACTCGCCGAATCCCGGGATCGAATGCGAGGCCATCAACATACCTGTCAGTGTTTCAAGTTTCAGCGAGTTTCGACCACTTGTCAATGTCCCTCGGTTGTTACTCGCCTCTGCATTTCGGCTTCCGGCGGGTCTTCTTTACCAGGTTTACCAGCGCGTTCAGTTCTATCTAGAAAATGTTGGCCCTTATCGTTGCAACCGAAATTCAGCTATTTATGAACGAAAATCATGTTCGCTTCCCTAAACGCCGGGTACACGAAGCGAATGTAATCATCGCGAAGCGCCAACTGGCGATTATTTTAACGGAATTTTAAATACAGATTTGCCCGATCTGCGGCTCATTGTGCCAAACATTCGCTACGTCACACATCAGTCAAAATGGCGCGACTTACGAACTTTGATAGATAAGGTGTTCAGATTTTTTTTACTAATAAACCCCTGACTTTAAAAATGTGATTACCTTCAGAATAGTTCTTTTTTATTAACTCTTTCACGTGCATAGCATTAACTTTTCCCTTTTGGTTCCCTTTAATAGACTGCGCTGACAGTTAAGAGGAATTACACAGAAAATTACAGCTCCAGTTGAAAAAGGTACGTTTGTATAATCATGTTTTATAAACCTTTGTACATTTCTAGATTAACAAATATATTATTTGTGAAGATACTTTAAAAGTGCACGCTTGATTCTGTGGAAACCTCTATTGTAATGTAAAACATTAAATAGCATGCAAGATAAAATAATATGATGTACTGATGATTACCATCGTGATTGTAGCCTGCATATATATATATATATATATTGTATGGGGTTCAAAACTTTTTTAAAAATTTTTGCGTTTTTAAAATAATTTTTAAAAAATTTTTTTTTTGGGAAGAAATTTTTAAAAAGGTTGGGAAAAAAATTTTTTTTAAAAAAATTTATTTAAAAATTTTAAAATTTTAAAATTTTATATATATATATATTATTTAAAAATTTTGTAAACAATTATTTTGTTCTCATTGTGAATTATTTTAGATAGATGGTATCTTAGTGTCTCTTTCATTTTAATTGCAGAAGGCATCGGGAAATGAGACACCAGGCGCCACAACAAACCCCCTGATCGAGTATCTGTCCAAATGGTTTATGGGGGGGGGGCAACAACAAGAATGGGGGAGGGTAAAGAAGATGGAAATTATTGCATTCTTTGATACATACTAATTAAGCCACATACAGCCTAGAATGTATCCAAATAATAATAATTATTATACTGCCTAGATGAAACCGGTATAGCCTAGATGCAGCCGAGATCGCCGATATTGGCGATATCGGGCCGAGATCGATCCCATGTGCAAAACCTAAATTGGGTCGATGTGGGCTATCTCGGTTCGACATAATTATATGCCGAGATGGCCGAGATTGGGCCGATGTCTTATGACAAGATTGGGCCATTATCGTCTGGCTATCTGGGTACTTTGTACCTGTCACAGCCACAGGCAGTGCTGTCAAGCTCAAGGCACTGTTGAAAGCCTCTGTGGGGGGAGCATTTACTGTTTTGGCTGTTAGTTTCCCCCAGGTTCTATTATGGTTATAAAGAAGGAGTGTTGATAGGCTTGTATCCGGGAGAGTTGAACTATTAGTTGTAAACGGAAGACATTAACACATGGCTATTGCACCGACACTCGGTTCATTACCGCACGACCATTGCACCGATAGTCAGCTAATTGAGTAATGAGTAGTATATCGATAGTTGATTCAGTAAGGTGCGCGCTAAATAGTAAATTGCAAATATATGGGAGATAATGCATGATTAACTATGTTTCGTTGATAAATTAAGTTATTATTATAGTGATCTCTGCTCCGCAGTAGCTAAGTAGTAAACGAGCTATAATAGATCACTCCACTTGTTATGTATTAACCTCATCGAGCCTGAACCCCGATGTGTCGTGGTTTTACACTAGTGTGTACAATAATCGCTAGATGTCACTAGTTTTTCGCGGAAACTTCGTCAAATTATACCCTGATGTAGACGGGAGATTATCCGACAGTATGAGACCAAATTTACATATATCTATCAAGAAAAATTGTACTTTCTAGCAAAATCAAATCAGCAGTCGATCGTAGATGTTGCACTATTCATGTCAGCCATGTCCATGACCAAGAATTGTAGTTATTTAGTTAGCATATCCGATGATTTGGATGAAAATGTGAAAAGCAGCAGCTATGTTGACAGCCATGTTTGACCTAGGCAATATTACATTCAATTCTGAGCTGTCAAATAATTGCGCATTAGCCACAAAATAAAACTGATTTTGATGTATCTTATCGTCCATCTTGTTTCTTGTCTGAATTGTTGATATAAATAATATTCTGATTATTTTCAATATGTTTTGTAGTCACGCGACAGTAATTTTGATGACACAGTGCAGGCAAATTTATTCTGTTTTATACAATATAATTTTGCTTTGTACTAGTATGTGCTACATTCTTGTGATGACAGAGTCATTTGCTGTATGTATTGTTTCAATCCTGATTTTAGACAGACAGGACCAACTTCCTGAGTGACATAAAATAGAACCTAATCAATCGATCGATCGATCGATCGATCGATCGATCGATAAATAAATAAATAAATCAATCAATCAATCAATCAATCAATCAATCAATCAATCAATCAATCAATCAATCAATCAATCAATCAATCAATCAATCAATCAATCAATCAATCAATCAATCAATCAATCAATCAATCAATCAATCAACTTATATAACAATCAACCAATCAATCAATTAACTTATATAACAATTTCACAGTACCGCAGAGCGGCCGACGAAGTTGCCCTCGAGATCTGCGCGTTCGTTTCGTGAATATTCTTCGTTAGAGGAATGGAAATGATTTTATTTTATAGCGTAGTATATGTATATGTATGTAAGATAGGTGAGAAGCAGTTTGGCGGGTGGTGGAGGTCGTTTACATGGTTGGGTCAATCCAACCCGGTCATCTGGCATCCGCACTGTGTCTGTGACTATCCCAACGAAACAACTGGACTACTGTTTCAGTTCTGGTCGATTCAAAGGGTAACAAAAAGACAGCTTATTGATACTGTCTTTCACTGAACTGTTGCCACAAGCGTATGAGGAACAGCGTGGCATATTGCTGTCGCGATTTTGTTATAAACCGACGTAAGCCACTTTTAGCGAACCGCTTGGCTCTGTTATGATAGCTGAACAAGCAGACGACTTTATGACCTAATACTTTTTCAAAGTGCAGATAAAAGCTATGTTTTGATTGATTGGATGGTCCAAGATGAGTCCGTTCATGGTGTCGGTGAGTTAGCAAGATTTACCCACTTTAACACCACTTTCTGAAGAAACTACTAATGCGAAAAAATTGATTGTAGATGCAAATGGTTAGCTTGTATAAACTCGTTTAGGTGTATAACACCAAACCGTTGCCTTTTTTGCCCTTTAACTAAAGTAAACGGCAATCCAAGCTCGACGGCTACCTACCTAAACACCCTCACAACAAAGATTGATTAGACCGGGTGCTCCTAGCGATGCTGATATCTAGGTCAGCCGATTTCGTTGCAAGGGCAAACTCTTCGATTTTACTACAAGCAAATACACGAATTACTCACATATATAAATTATCAATAAAATGCAATATGTTACTCAGCGACAATTGCTAGCTGTTATGTACCGTGATATTTAGAAATAGCTGACATACGCATGGAATACAACATTAGCGACTTACCTAATAACGCGTGCAGCGATCTGCCGAACTTGAAGTGTTGCGACTCGGGTGAAAAGTAACATCAACTTTCAAAGGCATGTGTACCCACAGATAAAATGCCATATTCATAAAATTATATGTACTGGATAGCAAATTAATTCCCACCGGGTCGAATGGTATTATACACTACGCGATCTTATGCGGAATGACGACATTGCTCACAACATAGCATCTTTACACAGGCAGCGTGTCGCCACGGGCAGCTTTTTGTTAAATAGTGGATCTTTTTGAAATGCTACTGAACGCGTTATATTTGAGTAACAAGAACGAAATTTCGCGTATAAACAGACAACTTATGACGTTTATATATATATATATATATATATATATATATATATATATATATATATATATATATATTATATATATATATATATATATATATATATATATATATATATATATATATATATATATATATATGTATATATATAATATATTTCCCCAAAAATTAATACTTCAATGTGTAAGTCATGCAGACATATGGTTAATTTGAGTGAATAATCCTTGCCCAAGCCTAACTAGAATAACAACTACTACGGCCATGGTAATAGATAATATATACGTAGCAATGATGGTAAAAATTACTAGTCGAATGGAATTATTTATACAGATATTTCTGATCACTTACCAAAATGTGTACTTACTCAACAAATTAAGGACACAAAGGTAGATACAGCAACAGAGACTAGAATATATAATGAACAAGCAGCTACTACATTCGAAGAGAGTATTGATAAGATAATATGGGAAATCTTCAAGAAAGGTATCATGTTTCTAAGTTCCTTAATGGCATCTTATCTGTATACAATAAATAATTTTCACTTGTTAAAAAAACTATAAGGTCACGAAAGCATGAACCATGGATTACTATGGCATTTAGACATTCCAGTAAAATCATAAACAAATTGTATAAGTATTACTTAAATTAGCTGACTGTACACAATAAAATTACTTACAAAAGATGTAGAAATAAACAAAATTGTTTTATTAACATAGCGGAAAAAGCATGCTACTAACAAGAGCTTCATAAGTACAAGGGCAATTTACAAAACACGTGGAAGATACGTAAGGGTATTATGGAAAGAAAGAAGTAGTTACAACTACACACCAGTTACGAATTGATGACAAATTAAACAAAAACACATAGCTGATAAATTTAATAAATATTTTACGAATATAGGTCCACAGTTGCCTGAGGAGATATCAACAGTACAAGGGAGTTGTAATCAGTATCTTAAAGGAGTGCATAGAAATGCAGTGTTTCTGTTGCCAGCCACACCAGATGAGATAAGAGGAATCGTTCGTAATTAAAACAATTCTAGTTCCGGATGGGATGGAATAAAACCTTTCATTCTTATGCAGACCTTCTCCAACTTACTATGTTACATTGTAAATGTATCATTTGATCAAGGATGCGTTCCTGATCAACACAAACCAGCTAAAGTAATTCTTGTTTTTAAAACTGGTGATACATTAATTAGCAACTACAGGCTAATTTCTATCTTGCCCGTATTTTCACAAATTTCTGAAAAATTTGAAAGATTAATGTTTAATGGATTAATAAATTATATAACAAAACCAAATTCCTGTCTAATTTCCAATTTGGATATTTAGGAAAGGCTATTCCACTGAAATGGCAATTTCAGTGCTAATTGATAATATTGATAACAAAGAGCATGTAATTTGTGTACTTCTTGATTTTACGAAAGCGTGTGATACTGTTAATCATAATATCTTATTGAGAAAATTAGCTCGTTGTGGAATTAGAGGCACTTGAGTGGATAGATCACTACATAAGTAACAGACAAAAACGAGTAAAATTGTATGGAACAACATCCATCCTTAACAACATGTGGAGTCGCGCAAGGTTCAATTTTGGGAGAGGGAGAGGGAGAGGGACAGGGACAGGGACAGGGACAGGGACAGGGACAGGGACAGGGACAGGGACAGGGACAGGGACAGGGACA
Source organism: Ridgeia piscesae (assembly GCA_025642075.2). Taxonomy (NCBI): domain Eukaryota; kingdom Metazoa; phylum Annelida; class Polychaeta; order Sabellida; family Siboglinidae; genus Ridgeia; species Ridgeia piscesae. Next base: position 45,366 of record JAODUO010001949.1, on the reverse strand, counting down.
GGGACAGGGACAGGGACAGGGACAGGGACAGGGACAGGGACAGGGACAGGGACAGGGACAGGGACAGGGACAGGGACAGGGACAGGGACAGGGACAGGGACAGGGACAGGGACAGGGACAGGGACAGGGACAGGGACAGGGACAGGGACAGGGACAGGGACAGGGACAGGGACAGGGACAGGGACAGGGACAGGGACAGGGAGAGGGAGAGGGAGAGGAGAGGGAGAGGGAGAGGGAGAGGAGAGGGAGAGGGAGAGGGAGAGGAGAGAGGGAGAGGAGAGGGAGAGGGAGAGGGAGAGGGAGAGGGAGAGGGAGAGGGAGAGGGAGAGGGAGAGGGAGAGAGAGGGGGGGCGAGGGATAATGACATTAGTATACACTACATAACAACTGACGCTGTAAACAAGATACAAATTATGGATTTGCTTATAAATAATACATTGAACTGGAGTGTTCACATTAAATAGATAAATTGTAAACTATCTAAGAATGTAGGCATTATAAAAAGGTGAAGAACAAATTAGACAAATAGACTATTGTTAAATCTATACTATATGCTTATCTACCCATATATTACTTACTATGATATTGTTTGGGGAAGGGCCCCGCATGTATACCTAGATAAAACATATTACGTGGGGGTATTGCAAAAGAGAATTGTGTGCATAATTAGTCATACAGAATTTTTTTAATCACACAGACCCTTTATTTACATCGATGCAGGTCATGAATATCTATCAGATAAACGTATACCTGTGTTGTATTTTAATGTTCAAGAAATAATAAATGTATGTTACCTGCCTTATTTAATGACGTAATTGTTTTGCCAACCGTGACACATAAATATAGCACAAGGCAGAAACTAGCATATCAAATTCTGTTTTGCAGAATGAATTGTAGGCAGTTATGTTTGGCCTATGTCGGACAGTTTGAATGAATGTCTACAATATTGTGCCACTTTGCACATCTTTAAAAAAGTAAAACGTCTCCTTCTGTATAATTCTGCTTTGAATTTATTGCTTTTGCGTGGTGCTTTGTTATAATTGTATTGCACATCTAATTTTTAAGATAATTTAATATTAACGCATCGATTATGTATTTTCGTTTTATGGTACGTTCGTAATGCACTATTTTAGTTTAGTAATTATAACATTATGGTAGAGCTATTTTCCTTTGATCACGAATGATGATTTTCTCATAACTTCAGTATACAAATCAGGAGTAAGCGTAGTTGCTTCATTCCATTTGTTATATGGTGTAATGTATATTTACAATATGTTTGCAATACATAATTGTTTCTACATTCTACTGAATAATACTTATATGTAACAATAAAGTTTCTAGTATTATCGTAGTAGATAAATGCATTTGGTAGTACGTAGTACTATACTACAACACAACTTGCGGTGAAGTATGGATGTTACACATCTAGGATATTTTATTGTATTTTAGATACCCTGTAGAACAAAACATACTGATTAACTTATTTTAGTTACTTGTATAATACGCCCGTGTCACTGAGTCGACTCACCTCCACGGCCTGTACATGTTAGATATGTTTTATTTTAGGATTCACTTGTTACGTTTATTTAAGATTTTATTCTGGTTATGTTTGTTTGTTTGTTTTGCAGGACATCATTAATGAGGCTGTGGAATACTTCAAGAATACTCTGAAAGTTCGCAGTGTGAAGACACCCCTCAGATTATTCAGGTTGTTATAATACCTTGCTATGTGCACTGTGACTTTTAGTAATGATGTATTAATACACTAACTTTGGTGTAATGTACCTGCATCGCCTCTCAGGCGCCAATGTTCAGTCATCTCATTGTATGTTTATTCGTTTCTTTGGACCATTGATCTTTGAATTGCAAGGTAGTACTTCTAAGTTTTTGTTTTTAAACGAATTGTCACCATGACTCTATACTAAAAGTATTTACTCTTGTCTGAAATGCCATATCTGGTGATGGCAGAAAAGAAGTGGGCATACGGTGGGTTTAAGTGACAAACACTGTTATATTGTAACAATTGTTGCCTGATTTGAAAAAGTTACCGGCCTGTCCAAAACGTTACTGGTCTGAGTTAAAGCAAAACTGCAGATAAGAATGTGCCCAACCAATTTAACTGGCTGTCTTAAACACATCAAAAGTATTCCTTGTCTATATCATACCCGGAGCTCATCGTTAAGAATGAATAGGGTCAAGTGTGCATATTGCTATGGTTAATAGCACATCATTTCATACTATTTCTTCACATTTCAGACCCTGCAATGACGGGATCGTTACTTATACCGATTCCGACCCGATGGGTTACTGTGCAAAGGGCTGTGCCAATATACCACTGTGTGATAGCGTGATAATTCCGTTTGAACACCTAAAGGTAAAATGACCACATGGATCTATAAATATAATGTATTACTTAGAAAATCATTGTTTTTTGCATAATAATATTCGGATTCTCAATCTAAAGATTGTGTGTTCGAATCAGCTTGAATCGTCTTGTCGCTGCTTCAAACCTGGGCAAGTTTGTTCACTCTTCATTGCACCAGTTCATTAATCTGTAGGAACCAATGAATATCTAGCTGTAGACAATGGTGGATATTTGCGAATAAAACATATGTGCAGTGTTCCATCTAGGTTATGTTTTCAAGGGCGCTGCGCCCTGCTCTCATTTAGATGCGCCCTGTGCCTTTTATTAGCGCCCTATCCTTTAGCAGTAGCATGGTGGCCAATTACCAGTGCAATTGCCAGCAGGATTAAAATGTCTGAGTCAGCTCACTGGCTTTCATCAATTATGTGCAACTAACAACTTCAGAGACTTCGACAATGTCAACAAAATAGGCACCCAGGTGCTGTTTGTTCTAATGGGTGATGTAATAAACTGAATTTATTATTGACAGGATTAGGCAGTTTAAGACATTATAGCAAGGGAGTCTGCTGCACTTCCAAGTACTGGAAGGTCAATTACCATGTAATCCACTTATTCTAGATATGGGGAAACTGTTTCTGTTGTACATGACAAACGTTTTTGTAATTTATCTAGACCTGGGAAATGCTAAAGAACTGTTCACATAAAATAAGTGCTAAAAGGATATAATATGTAGTAGAATATTGTATAATAAACAATGATGTTTGTGCTACTTATACAGCATATTGAAGAAATAATCTATTGAATAATTCCCAATTGTTTTGTAAGTAATAATATGGGAAAATATACACATGTAAATGAGTAAATATTGCTAAATTAAATCAATTATTAATGTATTCAAACTGCCCCTGAATTTTTGTATTTCTGAATGTACAGTATTATATGAGTTAATGTTATTATTATGCAATCTGGAAATGTCAATATGCCACGTTTAATGGAAAACTTTAAAAATTACAGATATCTTTCATCAACACAGTAATTGGAAACTTACAAATACATGTTAAATATAGTAACACATTTACCAAAACAAATATATACTGTGTTATATACACTATGATAAGTCTTACAAAGTAACAAGTGTATTGTTTAATATATTGGATATTAATTGACAAGTAATGCCAATAATAATTAATGTCAACTAGCTTATGTTGCTCATGAAACCACATACCAAATGCTTCAGTTGACTATAAGTTTCTACTATAGCCAGTTATTAGATGTTAAATTGATATTTCCCAGTAAAACGAAGGTAATGCAACAGTGGTCCCACCTGGAGAGTAGTTCGTCAAATGCATCCCTGGTCTGCAGAAGAGTATAGTGGATGTAGATACGTAATTCTAATTAACCATCTCTCTTTTTCAATGCATTGCAAATTGGCGAATTGAAGAGAGAAAGATGTATGTGGACCTTCAACGCCTCTGAGAAGATACTACTACTTTGCATCAAAATGTTAGTTAGCAATTTATATACAGATACATGATTAAGGAATTGTTGGAATGAACTGGTTCTCCAACGTTTTGCACACCCTACAGTATTTCTGTCGCCAATAAAACACCTTGTAACCTTCTAATGTTCGTTTGACTGTGTAATGTTACTATGATACATGACAAGATTTTGTTACAGCTATGTCAGTGACAAATGGTTGCCAATGTAAGTAGGCTGGATACATATGAGCTGGGTTTGGGATGTCTGGTACATATGTCTGCATTTCCCCTGGGCAACACTGAGTTACTTACCTAGCTGTGATTGGTCATTATGATACTGCCACAAGCTCCATTTCAAGAACATTAACTGAATACCACAGTTAACTAAACAAAAACATATTTCAATGACGTGCCCTCAAACATGTCGTTCACGCATAAAAGTGCCCTCCATCTGCCAACTGCACCCTGTCCTTTTCAAAACCTAGCTGGAACACTGCTGTGCACTGGTTGCAGCATGACATCCCAGAAAAGACTGCTTCCCAGAGAAGTTGAGATGGTGTTGAAAAGAACCAGGTGGCCAGAAAGTGTAGGGAACTGGTATTGACTCGATACATTGCTATGCTAGAACTTACCTTTTCCTTTTATCATGACAGGAGTAAAACTCTTCCAAAAGTTACACACTGTTGTATGTTTCAGGCATGCGATAGGTTGTTACAGGGGCGTCGTGTTACAGACGGCAATGATGGACCAGGAGTGGACACTGACTTCATCCTCTACATCTCAGCCATAAACACAAGTGTATGTACGTCAGATACGACTGCGTATGCTGGCCACTGTCAACTGGAACAAGCGCTGGACAGGTAGGATAACACACCACTGTCCAACACATATGCCCGCAAACACGTAAGCACACAATCTAGTTACACTTGAGCTAGCCTATGTATGTGGTTATTTTAACAAAGGAAAATAGTGCTTTTTCGAATTATTCTTTTCTAACTGATGTATAGTAAATCAATTGTTTGCAACGAAAAACATTAACTTATTGGGGTATTCATAGAAACCACGCGATGCGCTGGGATTATGTTGGGAAACTAGCTCTTATATGTGAACTTACACTGAAACAATCACATACCTATGTGTACATGTTGCAGTGTTTAAATAATGATGTGTGTATGAACTACCAATAAAAAGTTATCCCTTTTGGGGATGAGCAGTTTTGTTAGTATTAATAAGAATAGACTGCCATAATTGATACCTGCTAGGCATATATACTCAGGACCTTGCGTTCAGAGGGGCAACAAACCCAAACATTATACGACATCCCTGAATATACTTCGTAGAGCCGATTGGTTTTCATCGGTAGGTCGGCTGTTCGGTCGGTCGCTCGCTAGCTCGGTGGCTCGCTCGGTCGGTCGCTCGGTCGGAACGTATGTATTCACATGGATACGTACGTATGAGTCACATGACCATGTGGGCCGATGATATGTATATTGTGTTTTAGACCAGTGGCCGGATATACTAACTTCTGTCCCACGAACAAACAATTTTACCTTTTTCATGATGCCCCATACCTGCGGCAAGAGGCAATTGCGACAGTGAAGCATGAAATCATCCACGCCCTGGTACGTAGGCAGCATTGTGTCGTTTCTCTAGTAACTAAATTCTTCAGACGGCATGTGCATGTATCGCAAAGGGTTGACCTCAAACAGGACAACTGAAGAATGCTTTCCTGTTGTTTTATTTGTATCGTAATTGTTACACTATTATACAGTATAATATATTTCATAACATACTGACTGCCCAAATCCTTTTCATTTAATCATTTTAATGTTGAAATTGTAACGTTTCGGGAGGACACTGTCTATTTACAAGGCACCAAGTGGACTTCCTAGACATATACCTTTGGTTCAAAGTATTAACAGTAGTTAAAGTGTTGTACCCATCAGTTCACGGTTTGCTCGGAACCTAAATTGATTGAAGGTGACTGTGTTAATATTGCAAATTTAAATTTGAGTTCACATGCAACAACATTTTGATCTGAAACATATTTGTGTTTGTTGGCAGGGTTTCTCCGAGGATTTGTATGCATTTTTCCGTGACAAAGATGGCAACCCGTTGACTGCGCGTGATCCTTTTGGACTACCCCCATATGAAGGGTAAGATACGTTTGAAGAATATTGAGTGCAAGATTATTACAAGTAATTTATTCATAACATCTTATACTAACAAAGACTGTCAAATATCACATAAATGTTTCTGGATAACAACCTACAGACGTGTCTTGTTATAACTTCGTAGTCGGACTCCTCAAAACGGAACCGCGTTGTAAATGGGGCGTATTATAGAGTATATTCTGTCACGGACACCAAGTATAGTTCACATATTTCGCACCAGTAAATCTGTTTATTGTACATCTAGTAAAAATCTAACTTTCGCAATGCTCTAATAACATGCCATTCCAGTCTAGTATTGTTCGTCGCCCTATATAATTGCAATTTATAAGCCGCTGAAGGCGCCTGATCACAGAACCTACAACAGACTGGCAGGAGAGAAACATGATTGATCATCATGCAATCCAAGCGGTAGTTACACAATAAGGAATGAGATTCTTCCGCGGAATTCCGCGGTTTGTAAAGCCAATTTTCCCGTTTCTGTGATTCGTCCAAATATGAATGTTTGATTTTTTAATATAGATGGGACGGCAAAACTGATCAATACTGGATAACAAATTAAACCTTTGTGTCGATTCCTGGCGTTCGTGCCGTTGATCACATTTGCGACCGTCGTCGCAAGCGTACCCATGGAAAGCTGCATGTCTCTATAGTAGATGACAAAATAAGCCGATTTTACTACACTCTGCATCCGAAATTTACATTCCCATTCATATGGCCGGAATCGGGAAAGCGTGCTACCAGTGGAAAACATACGAATCTAACCAATATATATATATTATATATAAGCCAATGTTATCGCGGGTTTCTCGCACGGCTGGTCAGGTTGTTTTTGGTTTTTGCTATGTATCGCTTTGATGATATAAGTCGACTTATTTTAAGTTTCCGCGTCAATAGATCAGATGCACTCTTTCGTCACATGGCTACTCACTCGCTACTGTCCAGTATGGTTTTTGTTTCGTTTTCATCACAGTATTTAATTTACGGTTGACAGTCGCCAAATTGCAATTAAAAGGTGACTGCAAATTTAGATACAACACATTTAATGGCCAATGATTATAAATTAGAATCATGAAAGATCGCCACAACAAAATGTAGTGCTCTTCACGAAGCAATTTAAAAATAAACTATACAATGACTGTGAGCTCGCCTGTCATTACCATAAATTGGCACCATATTCACAGGCATTGTATTTCAAGCATAACATTTGAGAGATTAGGTAAAATAGAACCTTTTAGAATACAAATGAAGGAAGAAATGCCCTGAGAAAATATATACGAAATTACTTGACTTAAGGCATGGGAACCAGTGGCAACATTTTGTTTTAAATAACACCACATATTCAGTGTGACAGTGAACTTAGGTAATTTTTTGTTGCTTTGAAAATTATGTACACAGCATAGTCCTACTGTTTGCAGAGTACTATAAACGTTCAGTTTTTATTCGTGGTGTAGTGTTTCAATACATCTACACATAAAACATGTAGTGGTATGCCAATGTTGAAGTTGTATTTGTAACACATGTAGTGTTATGCCAATGTTTAAGTTGTATTTGTAATACAACTTCAACATTGGCATAACACTACATGTTTTATGTGTAGATTTATTGAAACACTACACCACAAATAAAACCTAAACGCTTACAGTACTCTGCAAACATTAGTAGTATGAAAATACACTAAGTAGTATCACAGACAATTCTTTTTCTGTATGACCCCCTTCTTACCCAGTTAGTCGCGCTACATGCAAATGTTCCTCAGATGTGACATGCCTCCTCTCATATACATGACAACAGATAGGTGTGAAAAACGATTTGACTGGTGCCGATGTTGTAGCCACAACAAACAACGAACTCAGCAACGCAGTTGTACTTATGTAATTAAATTACTTGTTTGCCTACAACTTTGTTTTAACATACACGTGTACAAGACAAATATATCAGTAGAATTATTTTTAAAAATTACAGTAATTACAACATGTGTGGTGTTGTGTGTGTGTGTGTGTGTGTGTGTGTGTGTGTGTGTGTGTGTGTGTGTGTGTGTGTGTGTGTGTGTGTGTGTGTGTGTGTGTGTGTGTGAGTGTGTGTGTGTGTGTGTGTGTGGCGCGGTGTGTGTGTGCGGTGTGTGTGTGTGTGTGTCTGTGCGTGGGTGCGTGTGTATGTATGTGTATATATGTGTGTGTGTGTTCATTAGTTTTGCTCATGCTTGCATGCATTGTTACATTCTAAATGTCTCTTAATAGTTTTTCCAGATTCTCATAAAGTAAACTAAGTGATGTTGACATGTTGTTTCTTGGCAGAGGCTTAACACATTGGAGTTCAATAATCACCCAGCAGTTTGAACGACCAGGCTGGAAGACAGTCACCATGATAGTCACACCAGCTGTAGTTGTAAGTTTAAGCCACTTAATCAGTCAGTTAATATCAATCAATCAAGCCTTTCCAGCCTTAAACTGCCGAAACGTGGTGTCAGGATGTCGTGGGCCAAGATTTGACTCAGAAGCTGGGCCCGCTATGGTAACAGGCCGAAGTGTGAGCGGGCCATGATTCGACATTATCACTAACATGGTTTCCAGTAGTAATACAACAATTATGCCAATATTATTGTCATTACATATTTTTTTAATAAAAAGTGGATTAAGTTGTGTGATTATTTTTATGCACATGTAATTAAGTAATTTAGAGCACTCTTTATTGTTTGTCGAGTCTGTAATTGGTATCGAGGTTACTGCAATATGCCGGGCATGGTGCTATATATATGTGCACAGCGGCGGTATCTTGCTGTACGTATTGCTCTTAATAACTACGTAATATATTGATTGCATATATGCTACTAGAGTGGTTGGATGAATAATTATCTAAGTTCAGTATGAAGACATAATAATATGTTGTATCCATACATAGATATAATAAAATGTAAGTACCCTTTTAAAATAAAAATGTTATTCAATTGTTAAAACTCAGATTATTCCTAGTATAAGTCATGTTTCTTTCATATGTTATTTATGTGTTTATTTCTTATTCTGGTAGCTACAATTGTAGAATGTTTGGTTTCTTATTTATTGAGAGATAAGTAGTTCGCCAAATTAAACCACAGCACAGTATGAAAAAAGTAATAGGTGCTGTGTAATTTTTTTACTGAACCCTGATATAAGTACCATTAAGTTATATATCATGTCTATATGGATTGCCACAATAGACACGAATGCCCATGATTTTGGACAGCAAGTAAAAACATTTGTCACAAACACTTTGGTTGATGACATGTTTTAGAGAGGCATGCAGACATTTTAGGTGATGATATATTATAAGGGAGGCATATGGATACTTCGGTAGATGACATGTTGTAGAGTGAGACATGCAGAGACTTTGGTTGACTTCATGTTGTAGAGGGAGGCATGTAGACACTTTGGTTGACATCATGTTGTAGAGGGAGGCATGCAGACACATTAGTTGATGACGTGTTATAGAAGGAGGCATGCAGACCCTTTGGTTGATGACATGTTGTAGAGGGAGGCTGGTAGATACTTTGGTTGATGACATGTTGTAGAGGGAGGCATGCAGACACATTAGTTGATGACGTGTTATAGAAGGAGGCATGCAGACCCTTTGGCTGATGACATGTTGTAGAGGGAGGCTGGTAGACACTTTATTTGATGACATGTTGTAGAGGGAGGTTTGCAGACACATTAGTTGATGACCTGTTTTAGAGGGAGGCACGCAGAACGCAGACACTTTATTTAATTACGTTTTGTAGAGGGAGGCTGGTAGATACTTTGGTTGATGACATGTTGTAGAGGGAGGCATGCAGACACATTAGTTGATGACGTGTTATAGAAGGAGGCATGCAGACCCTTTGGTTGATGACATGTTGTAGAGGGAGGCAGGTAGACACTTTATTTGATGACATGATGTAGAGGGAAACACGCAGATACTTTGTTTGATGACATGTTGTAGAGGGAATCATGCAGACGTATTCGTTGATGACATGTTGTAGAGGGAAGCAAGCAGACACTTTGGTTGATGATATATCGTAGAGGGAGTCATGCAGACACTTTGGTTGATGACATGTTGTAATCGGAGCACGCAGACAGTTTGGTTGATGTCATGCTGTAGATGGAGGCACGCAGACACTTTGGTTGATGACGTGTCGTAGAGGGAGGCATGAAGACACTTTGGTTGATGACATGTTGTAGAGGGAGGCACGCAGACACTGTGGTTGATGATGTGTTGTAGAGGGAGTTATGCACACACTTTAGATGATGACATATTGTAGAGGGAGGCGCGCAGACACTTCGGCTGTGACAGTCTGGAGGGGGCAGAGCTAGAAGATCAAGGCGGACCAGGCACGATGGGCACACACTGGGAAAAGAGGGTTTTTGAGGTAACTTTACGTAAATTAAATTGCTCGTAAATAAGTTTTTAATTAAATTAACAAGACATCAAACGTTTATTATGATTTCCAAAACAACATCATGTTGATGCAACTTGGATACTAAGATTCACAACTGAACCCTAGTTGACATCTCCAAAGGATGGCTGATTAATGCCAGGTGCCAGTAAAGACGAAACCATTAGAAACAGCACCCTAAATGCTACTTGTACATCAGTTGTAGACAATGTATAGCACCACACACCATGCATACAATTGTGGCACAGCGGTTAAGTCCGTGGGAACCTGCATCGAGACATTCAGGGTTCAATATTTTGTATCATCTTATTGGTCAATGAATGTGTGAGAGACATTGTGTGTAAAGCAAGGCTTAACTTCAAAAAACAAGTCAATGAAGAGCTATCCGCAACCCGTAGTGCTCTTGCTTACCGCACGAGGAAACTGAAGAAAGTTTGACTGATCTTGGACATCTGGACATCTGCAGCAAAGATCATGATAAAGGACAAAACTGGAATACCAGGTAGTAGTAAATATCATGAGAGATCTTGAGCTGAGTGGTTATGGACATGTGTGAACTGTATGAATTATGTGAATCGCAAAAACATACAATTTTTAAACACAAAACAAGTAAATTATGAAAAAGCACAGTTCACAATATACCTAAAAATGCTTGTCATAAGAAAAATGAATTTCACAGAAGATTTCTGAAAAAAAAGATCAGATGAAACAGAGCATTGCTATGAAAAGCACACCAATAAGCTAAACACAATTCTAAGAAATGCTGATCAAATGTATTATACTAAACCATTGGATGACAAACAAATTAAGAAACATCGTCCACCTATATAAGTGTAATCAACTGTGAACTTGATAAACTATATACATGGTTCAGTATAAACAAGTTAATTGTCATTGAATGTATCTAAAACTAATTATATGATTTTTGGTAACCGCATAATTAATTTTGATATTGATGTCAGGATTCGCAATACCAAATTACTAAATTCCGCAAGACCAAATTCCTTGGTGTCTTGATAGATGAAAAACTGACCTTGGAAAGACCAAATCAATAATGTCAACATAAATCTGTCTAGAATATCCGGAGTAGTGTACAGGGAAAGTCATGTCTTAAGAACTGGAGGCTTGCATACTTATTGTGTTACTTATTGTTCTTGCCTGTATTATTTTACTGCTGTTAAAGTTTGGAGAAATGAATGCATTGCTAATTTGCACTGTATTACAGTGGTACAACAAAATGTCAGAAACATATGACTGGACTTGGATGACTTCAGCATACAAACCGTTTATTTTATAGATACAGACTACTGAAATGTCAAGTATTAGTACAATTAAAATGTGTTCTGTACTGTAGAAGACATACAACAATGTACATGTAAATGTTCAGTGTCTCTTTAAAAAGCAAAAAATGTACGTTCATTTCAAGCTAAGTGTCAATATGTATATCAATGTACCCGTACACATATCAAGTCACGGCGTCTGTGTTGGAAGTCAGTACCAGCCTATATCACCAAGTCGCCAACATTTTATGCGTTTGGTACGAAATGTACAATGTGTATGTTCAGCAGATATATGTAAAGATTAAGAAATATCCAAGTGAATATTAGTGAATGTATGATTTTAATATAATGTACTGTACTTGAATATATATATATATAATATATATATATATATATATATATATATATATATATATATATATATATATATATATATATATATACCGTATTGTCCCTAATAGACGCCCACCCCTTTTTTAGATGTGACAATTGTTAGCACAGATGGCGGCTAAATTAATGCTATTCGTAAATAACAATTGTGGGAAGGGCAACCGAACCGTTACTAGTGATACTTTCATAAGTAAATATAGGGTAAATGTAAATGCTTACCACAAAGAGGGCTTTTATTTTATATTTTATGATACTATCAGAGAGAGGCCATCATGTGCATCAAACAAATGATAGATTAAACGTCGACTGTTCGCGTAAATACGGTGCCGCTTGCGTATTTTATTGCATCAATCAAAGACACAATTATAACAAAATGTGCAAACGAATTTAAGTAGAAACAAAGTTGAGATTTTCATCCGTTTCAAAACTCCATTCTAGACAAAGTGCCCGCGGGCATGCAGTGCGACTGGCATCAATCAACTTCGATAATAAGAATAAATCAGAGTAATTGTCATATAAATTCATATTCAAATATATGTCTTTCAATTAATAAACTTTGCTCCCATCGATAAATAAGTCAGTTAACAATTTGAATAATTGCGTCTGTTATTGACTCATGGTTCTACGTACAACGTTATCGACATCGATATACGTGTGTAGACACTGATTTGCCGTTTCTGATGCACATGCAGCTTTTACATGCAGTAAATCCACTCTGTGTTCACATTACTACATCTATTAAACATTATTAAAGCAACTAGAAGAACACGTAGATTGTACCGAAAGCATTACGCAGTAAAAATGTTAGTTTAAAAGAAGTATATCTCGGGTGATTCACATGGAGGCGCTGTACATATGCGTACTTCAGTGGCGCCACGTTGCGGATTAGTTATCTACTCTGTTTAGAAGCCGATATAGCAGGTGACCACATTCGTCCCACTTTTGAGAAATTAATAGACGCGCACCCAACCCTTCCCACTTCTATTAGGGACTATACGGTGATATATATATATATATATATATATATATATATATATATATATATATATATATATATATATATATATATATATATATATATATATATAATATCTCATTTTGCCATTTTAGAAAACTCTCCAAAGTGCATCTCCGACATCTACGACAAATCCTGCAGATCTCATGGAAAGATAACATTCCAAATGTTGAAGTCTTGAGACGGGCTAATACGTCCAGCATAGAAGCCACTCTAATGGCTTCCCAACTCCGTTGGACTGGACGTATCATCCGTATGAATGACAGCAGATTACCAAAGGCTGTATTCTATGGAGAATTAACCAAAGGGAAACGTCTTCGTGGTGGACAACGGCTGCGATACAAAGATGTAGTCAAACGACACCTAAAGGCTATACACATCACCGTAGACCACTGGGAGACCCTTGCACAAGAGTGGAGGCAGGCCATTCACAAAGGGAAAAGCCATATCGAAGAAAATATATCACAAAAATACCAACATGACCACATACTCTACCATGGCTTTCCTGATGCTTCTGCCCCTATCTGCTTCTGTGTCAACTGCGGGAGAGGCTTTACATCTCAAATTGGTTATTCTCTCACCAACGAGCAAAGCACGTAACTGGAAACCTACTGATGTATAAAAAATATATATATATATATATATATATATATATATATATATATATATATATATATATATATATTAATAATATTTGTGTGCATGCATTGCCGGAAAATTATGTTACCTCTTTTTCTAATTGTTGTACAGGGCTATGCAATCATAAGATTTATCTTCGGTATACTCGTTTTGTTCTAACATGAACAAGAATATTATGTACTAAAACATCAGTATCATGTATTGTTGTTTTTGCAAAAATAAACAATATTATTATTATATTATATTATTATAAATCCTGGTCTGATGTTTTGAATGTTGGACATATTCATTCACTGTATGTTATTCCAGTGTACTCAATTGTATGACTCCGTATATAGGTATAAATTGTGGTGGGTGTTTTTTTTTACCAAAGCTGTTTGCAGTAATTGCAGCATTACTGAATAGTTTCTGAGTAGTTAAGGGTTATGTTTGAATGAACAGGTCTGCCAGGAAACAGTCGTAAAAACGTGATACTATGGTATGTAAGAACTCATTGTACATTGACATGAGTTTTATATGCTGCAGTTGACGGGTGGTGTTTCAGAACGAAGCGATGACAGGCATAACTACTGAGAATCCAGGAGCCTTTTCCCGTGTGACTCTTGCGCTCCTGGAGGACACTGGGTAGGAATTCATTTATTGTTCTTCTCTTCCTTATGTTTCTTTAACCGCACTGAAACCCATCACGGATTCACTTGTGCTGTATGATGCCAACGTAATCAGCTGATTGATCGTCGGCTTATATGGAAGAACATACATGGCCAATTCGCTACCAAACAAAATCTGATTTTTACAGTATATGGCGTATGTGGACAGTTGAACAGTCTATGTAGCCTTGCCTATGGTGTACCCCCAAACATCCATCAGACTCTTACACATATAGTCACAGACTTTGGCAGTTGCTGAATAGTAGCCAGTTTATGAGCTGTGGACAGGGATCTATTGGCCAAATAGTATTGATACATAAACTGCAGTAGAGATGTTTAGCCCCTGTCACCGCTGCAATGTTTACTCAAATATTCCCTTGTTGTAGATGTTTGAGATCCTAGATTGAACCCTGTATATGTAATCATTCAACGTAAAACGTGATTTTCTTGAAGTGTGTTTGTCATTTATAATCATGTTTCCACACCAAGTCATTGTGTATGTGAGCATGTTCCAGAAATGACATATATAATATAAATATTAATGTGTAAATGAGGTTTGGTTACAATAGTAATAATAATAATTTTTATTTGTAAAGCGCCGTATATCCGGAAATATTTCCGCTCAGAGGCGCATAAAAGACATTGTAACACAGACATAATTAAAAATATTCATAATCAGTTTAAACTTATGAATGAGATGTATGTGTAAGTCAAAGAACTTGCCTAAATGGGACGCAATGGTTGAAGAAGAAAGGTGACAATCACGGAGTGAAGATATCTGCAATTTATATATTGAGATTGTAATGTCATATTTGTTATCTTTCTCAGGTGGTACCGTGTAAACTATAAGATGGCCGAAGCGCTCCCTTATGGTTTTGGGAAAGGCTGTGACTTTGCAAAGAAGAGCTGCAAAGACTATATAGAGCTGAAGAAAAATGCGTTGGTGTTTCTATTTAAATTTTATTTATATTTTTACCCATTACGACATTATACATACAGTTCTCCAAGTTAGATCTATTTTTGTCATTGTCCAACAAATGTTACATCACAATTACTATGGAAAATACTGGCCATGGATCCAAAATTCAAATTGGCAGCAACAGTTAAACTTACTTTGAAGCGATTAATATGGAAACGTGTCACGTTTCAATCCGTCACCAGTTGATCATGATCACACATTGATGTCATGTGACACAACTCAGATTCTCGACTCAGATTGTCAGTGACCATCTGGGTCGGACACTTGAGGTTCCACCAACTAGTGACAGTGTATAAACAACTCTGTCCTGTTGTGTGTACACATCTTGTCCTGTCAGTGGCGAGACAGTTTCCCTGTCCAGTTGTGTGTACACATCTTGTCTTGTCAGTGGCGAGACAGTTTCTCTGTTCTGATGTGTGTACACATCTTGTCCTGCCAGTGCCTCAGTGGTGAGACAGTTTCTCTGTCCAGTTGTGTGTACACATCTTGTCTTGTCAGTGGTGAGACAGTTTCTCTGTTCTGATGTGTGTACACATCTTGTCTTGTCAGTGGCGAGACAGTTTCTCTGTCCAGTTGTGTGTACACATCTTGTCTTGTCAGTGGTGAGACAGTTTCTCTGTTCTGATGTGTGTACACATCTTGTCTTGTCAGTGGCGAGACAGTTTCTCTGTCCAGTTGTGGGTACACATATTTTCCTGTCAGTGGTGAGACAGTTTCTCTGTTCTGATGTGTGTACGCATCTTGTCCTGTCAGTGGTAAGACAGTTTCTCTGTTCTGATGTGTGTACGCATCTTGTCCTGTTAGTGGTGAGACAGTTTCTCTGTCCACTTGTGTGTACACATATTTTCCTGTCAGTGGTGAGACAGTTTCTCTGTTCTTTTGTGTGCACACATATTGTCATGTAAGTGGTGAGACAGTTTATCTGTCTTGTTGTGTGTACATATTTTGTCCTGTCAATGGTGAGACAGTTTCTCTGTCCAGTTGAGTGTATATATTTTTCCTGTCAGTGGGTGAGACAGTTTCTCTGTCCACTTGTCTGTACACATATTGTCCTTGTCAAGTGGTGAGACAGTTTGTCTGTTGTTTTGTGTGTAGACATCTTGTCCTGTCAGTGGTAAAACCGTTTCTCTGTTCTGTTGTATGTACACATATTGTCATGTCAGTTATGAGATAGGTTTTCTGTCCAGTTGTGTGTAGACATCTTGTTTCTCAGTTGCTCTGTCCTGTTTTGTGTACATATCTTGTGCTGTCAGTGGTGAGCCAGTTTCTCTGTTCTGTTGTGTGACACATTTTTTTCATTATTTTTTTCTGCCCATTTGGTGAGACATTTTGTTTCTTTTCCTGTTTTTTGTGTACATATCTCGTCCTGTCAGTGGTGAGCCAGTTTCTCTGTCCTGTTTTGTGTACATATCTCGTCCTGTCAGTGGTGAGCCAGTTTCTCTGTCCTGTTTTGTGTACATATCTCGTCCTGTCAGTGGTAAGCCAGTTTCTCTGTCCTGTTGTGTGTACACTTTTTTCATTCTTTTGTCCTTTTTTAAAATTTTTTAGGGGAAGCCAGTTTCTCTGTTCTGTTTTGTGTACATATCTCGTCCTGTCAGTGGTAAGCCAGTTTCTCTGTCCTATTGTGTGACACATCTTGTTCTGTCAGTGGTGAGACAGTTCCTCTGTCCTGTTGTGTGACACATCTTTTGTCCTGTCAGTGGTGAGACAATTTCTCTGTCCTGTTGTGTGCACACATCTCATCTTGTCCTGTCAGTGGTGAGACAGTGTCTCTGTTCTGTTGTGTGCACACATCTCATCTTGTCATGTCAGTGGTGAGACAGTTCCTCTGTCCTGTTGTGTGACACATCTTGTCCTGTCAGTGGCGAGACAGTTTCTCTGTCCAATGTCACACAACTTGTCCTGATGGTTCCAGTGGGCTGTCAGTGTCGCCATACTGTGACGTCATCGAAGAGGAGGAATGTGGCCAATTGTCCTGCCTGGCTGATTCTAAAGCACTTGGATGTTGCATCATAGAGGAATACCCCTCAGTAATAGATGCTAAATTCCAGGTATGAAACACAAATCATTTTTTTTATCACACAACATGTCACAACTTGGACAGAGTTGAGTGCCAGTGATCGACAAGCATTCGATACAAGACAGTTCTAGATATTCTTACTGACTTAATAAAATATAATTTCCCTTGTAGCTATAATTAAGGATATAAAATCATTCATTTGGTTAGTACCATGACTTCTATATTTTTTGCGTACAAGTGTTATCATCCACGTCTTGTGTTATTGACATGCATAACAATTACTGGGTTTTGTTAAACAAGTCTTTATCATCTGTGGTTTGGGAAATCTGAATAGCCTGTCGTCTATAAGAACCATCTCAGAATATTGATGTCCAATTTCGGATGAAATAGACGAGGAATTACCAAAATGAATATATCTTAACTCAAGTGAAACCAGGAAGGTCCGAAGGAAGACTATGTAGATGGGTAGAGTAATCATCGACCCACAGCTTGTTTTGAAGCAGGCGGCTGGGTGTCAGAGAACGTTTCACCGGGTGTTGGACGTTGATACTTACGTTTTCCGATTATATTAATAATAAACATACATTCTGTTTGACAGGGTGAGGGCATGAGGGGTACTGAGGTGAAATGAAAGTACTTTTATCTTATGTTGATGCTCTGAGACAAATTCTTAGACCTCATCTCAGATAGAATGAATCATTCTGATTCGTGGTGATTCCCTTCACTGGGTCATACAAACACCAACTCATCTAGGTTTTGATATGAAACATTCAGTTTTTGTGTAATTGTGATATGCGGTTGTCTGGTGGTTACACGGGTTGCATGCAAAGAGGAGTAAATGAATTTGTTCATATTTGTGGCTTAGAAAGCCAGACAGCCAGAACTTTCCATTGCAGCCTTTCTCCAGCATTGATGGAGTGAATGATACTGATGTTCCTTTCTACGGCGGAACTATTCCCGAGGCCGATTACTGTCCTGTCTGGATGGTAAGTAGAACAAATGTTATAATAATGTTTTATCTCTTACACTTATGGTTATGAGTCGGGATAGTTTCACTAATGCAGTAGCTGTATACTACCCGGTACTGTTGTGTTTTCAGGAGCTATCCCCTAAGGTAAGTTGTTATATCAACGTAATAAACTTATCCAGTCCTCAGCACCTCTCAAAGACTACACTTTACTGCCTTGGCAGACCTGAACTTGAACTCATCCCAACAACCACTTGAACTCATCCCAACAACCAATTGAACTCATCCCAACAACCACTTGAACTCATCCCAACAACCACTTGAACTCATCCCAACAACCACTTGAACTCATCCCAACAACCACTTGAACTCATCCCAACAACCACTTGAACTCATCCCCCGAATCAACCAACTTGAACTCATCCCAACAACCAAATCATTGAACTCATCCCAACAACCACTTGAACTCATCCCAACAACCACTTGAACTCATCCCAACAACCACTTGAACTCATCCCCGAATCCCAACAACCACTTGAACTCATCCCAACAACCACTTGAACTCATCCCAACAACCACTTGAACTCATCCAACACCACTAATCCCAACTTGAACTCATCCCAACAACCACTTGAACTCATCCCAACAACCACTTGAACTCAACCCAACAACCACTTGAACTCATCCCAACAACCACTTGAACTCATCCGAACAACCACTTGAACTCAACCCAACAACCACTTGAACTCATCCCAACAACCACTTGAACTCATCCCAACAACCACTTGAACTCATCCGAACAACCACTTGAACTCATCCCAACAACCACTTGAACTCATCCCAACAACCACTTGAACTCATCCCAACAACCACTTGAACTCATCCCAACAATGTTGGAAGCATTCCGCCACGTTGCATTTAATGCATGACAACTAGCGATGTAGGTGGCGCTGCATATCCGCGACCCGCACTTTTGGAAGGCTCTGTATAATCTTAGTGTAATCAGAGTTGGGTTAATGGTCTACGTCTTAAAGGAATCCTCATCAATGAAGTAAGTAACTGTGCATCATCGTCATGTCGCAAATTATAACAAATATCATGATATTGACTGTGCTTGGAACCTTGTTCGGTATCGGGTCTGGTGATAAGAATGACCACAACAATGGCAGACAACACATGCGATACGCGCGCGAACTATTGTCACTACGGCCACGGTCCGCTTAAAGCAGCTCCCTCCACTCATTCGCGTAAAAATCGTTTGCTCCTAGCGATTTTTAGTAATTTCACAAACAGCGGAGGTATCAAATACTCCCTAATTATTGCTTAATTGGTTTGTGCATACATGTTACTTCTTTTTTTCTGAAATTAATAAAATAAATAGGAACTATTTCGATTTTCGTTTCGATAGAACCCGATCGAAACTCTGTACGAAACCTAACTATGGAAATGGAGATTTGAGCGGAATACGCTTTAGTCGTCACGCGAACGAGACTTGGGGGGCGAGATTGACCTTCATCCTGTCGAGTTGTTTACGTTTAGGAACAGCGAGTTTAGGCACAAACATGATTTTTATATGCCACCAACACGGCAAATTAAGCAGACAAAGACAACATCGACGCATGATTGGGAAAGAATATGCAACTAAGCAGTGAATAGCATGACTTCGGAACAGTGACAGTCACAGTGCCCTGGCTTTGCAAGCTACGGACACCGTGCCCATGGGCCGGCGAACTGTCACTAACTACAGTCAACATGCAGCGTTCGCACAGTTGTTCTTCCCGATAGGTTAGTACTCACGAATTGCTCAGCTATAATCACGTATATATATTTAGGCGTATGAGTATACGTCATTGATATTCCTGTTGTTTATATTAAATTTATGTTATTGTTTACCTTCAACCTTAGCGCTTATTCAGCCAATGCCATGATACGACAAAATACCAAGGTATGGCTAGGCTACGAGTATGACTACGTCAGGCATAGACTATGGCCTATACTTAGATGACTACGTCATGTCAGTGATTGATTATAATACTGTAACTATGTAATGTTTATGTCACATATGGTATGTAGCAGGTTAATATTATAAGGCTAAGATTATCTAGGCTTAATTAGGTTAATAGTAGCTATAGGTATATAATGTAAATGCATTATAAGTGATCCGTAACAGTTGTACTTAGGCCTTCGTTATACTTATTCATAATGACAATATTATAATATTATAGTTATAATAATAATTTAATACATTAAGCAATGGTGATAATTTAATACATAAAAAATAGGTATGTATATATTATTTTAATTTATTAGTAACATTAATGTAATAAAATAACAAGATATTGCTTGCATTTGGAAGCCTGGGAGGTGATCGTTCATAACATTGCATTTTTTTCAAGTACATAAAAGTTCAAATGTGTCACATTTTCAGAACTTGATGTATCATCACCATAGGGCATGCGGAAAAGCTCATCACCTCAGGTAAATGAGTGTTGTAATATACATTAATTTACTCTCTCAACAAACCTTTTATAAAAATTGTACAGATGTATGTCATTTGTGAATGCAAGGGGCCTGGGGCCCTGTGGATGTGCCTCCAACATTGTAGGAATTTTGTATGCCTGCACACTTTTTATAATAGGTCAATGCTAATGTGCCTCAATATTGTTTGAAATATGACCCAGTTTAAGTGATAATAATAAGTTGTGGCATTTTCCGATATCACCACTCCAGATGAGACAGTGAAAGCTGAAGCTATACGGTATCAATACAAATGTAGACTACACAATTTGGTTCAAAGGCATGTAGAGGTTTGTGTGCCCTCAAGACGATTTCTGAATCTGATCCTCTATGTGATATTTTATTTGTCTGTATTAATGGGTGGGTGTACTTGTTAACTTGTATATATAAGTAAAGACATCATAAAGTAAAAACTTTTTACCAAAACTATTTCATGAAATTGACAAAAAAATAATGGCAAGCACAATATAAGCATAACTACAGGTACAATCACTGCACTTGATATATGTATTTATTTCATCAGATAACAAGCAAAGCAGCAATACAAAAATTGAAAACGTGTTAGGTAAATGTAAAAAAGAGTTACTTTTATAAATATTCGTATCATCGAGCATCCAGCACACGGTATACCAAATACGAATTAGTTCAAAAACATGAATCCCATTCATTAGGCTTTCAAATTATGCCTTTCACAGAGAATACATAAGCTTTAGCAAATATGTGCTTAGTGATACATGCCATACATGTCATGGGAAAACTGTTCAATATTATGAAAGAATTGTCATACTAAAACATATTTCTGGAAATTTACTTTTGCTAAGAGTTCACCCGTAACACACTCAAAATTGTTACAGAAACATGCTGTAAATAGATATCATATACATACTATGTACATATAATAACATTATGTACAGCACGTTGACCATGTTGGATATTGTGCTTTAGAAATAATAAATATATTACATAGAGTAACTAGATTATACTTTATTTAAAAAATCATTAGATATATATTTTTTAATATTTAATGCTATGTTTCTTTACACCTAAAAAGTGGCTAAACTAGTCATGGTCCTTGTCATGTGGCTGAGAGTTACATGTGCAATTGCGATATGTTTACTCAATTCTATGAAGAGTACTGGCTAGAGATAGTGGTGAATACTTTTCTTTTGTACAATTAGTATTTTCGCATATTAATTTCAGTGTGGCGGAATGTTTCCCACATTAGTAGAAATGTTCAATATAACAGGTCTGAGTAATGTATATATAACATGTGGGCATGCAAATTTTATAACATGAATAAATCAATTATATTACCATGGTATTGACTTTGGCTAAGTGTGTCGTCACATATAAAATATCATACATATCAGAGCCATGTTAATTGTCACTTTGTTTCTTGTATAGGCAGATGCGGATGTACAGTAAAATGCCAGGAAGCTGGTATGCAGTATCATCAAAGAGAGTGAACTCACATAATGTCAGCGATATCCAAGCTGATGTAGTTCACTAAAGAATGTCGAACCTGTCTAACAGTATCGAGAGAGGTTGACCAAAGGCTTATGCCATGTTTGACAGACCATGGCATCCACCGTTCCATCACCAACTGCAAAGCTAGTCATGCGTTACCTTATTCGCATGTCAAGCACTCTGCATTCTGCATTGGTCTCTAGACAGTCAGGGTATCTGACCGGCATGGAAGCTAGTGTACACACCACCATTACTGCGGAGTCTGTGATGATGCAACACGCAGTACAAATGGGATCACTTCACTTGTTCGACATTCAAATACCTGACATTTAATATGCAGCATCTTGCACGGCTCATGGTTGTATAATCTTGTCCACAAATACAACTGTCCTGTATAGTATATTAACTTGTTGAACTAGTGGTAGTAAGCATTGTTCAGTTTCTTGTTGACCTGTAAAGAAAAGCATGTATTCAATTTCAGTAAACAAAAAACATGCATCATGGTAGTGGAGTTGGGAGTAAA
>JAODUO010001949.1:5000-17500 GCA_025642075.2 Ridgeia piscesae | reverse complement strand
TCGTTGTTGTGTTTTCTTACATTCGGAAAACATTGCTATCACGACTGTTATATAAGAACATATAGGGAACGGAAACCTTGGGTAGTTTATCTAAACATATTTCTGATGTGAATGTGTTTCTGTCTGGCATACTTTCAATGTCAGCATCTAGTTGTGATGATTCTTGTCTAATGTATAAGGATGTGACATTACCTGTGTTTAGGTATTCCGTTATGATATCAATGGTTATAAAACTGGAGCTTCTCCGTGTCAAATCGCTGATAATCAAACTGGTAAGTTGTACATACATGGAACGTTAATGTTACTAGGTAAGCAACTGTCTTACTACAACTTACTATTACATCTTTTTAAATGTCCTAGATGTCTTTAAATTCAAGTTATTTGTGTTTATATGATAGTCTCTTGTACATCTCAGAGATATTTGTTGTGATGATGCAGAAGACGAAATTAATTTCATGCGGCAAACATTTTCTGTGGAGTCTGTGTGCTTCAAACAGAAAGAGGTGAGGATTCCAAAGAACTCAACAACACCTGGCGAGAGATATCAAAGCGATGGCGGAGGATGCTATCGGGTATTTAGTGTTGGTATAAAATGTCTTTGCAATGTGTTAAACAAAACTACAATATTAAAATACTAAATAGACATTTTGTATTTGCATCATTCACGTTTCACATTAATCGTTAACACTTTATATCCTGTAGATTCATAGTTTGTTTTTCAGATTGTAAAGTATGTATCGTACCGTGCTAGCAAACTACCCATCAGCGTTTATTATGTTGTCATGTTGGTAGTTATTAAATTTATTTAATTTCCAAGCCGTGAATATATTAATTTTAAGTTGATAGAGTTTGAGCCAGCGGTTGCATTTGTATCAACTTCAATGTGTATTTCAGAAGACATTAACTTATCTTTGACTTTTAAAAACATTGCCTCTATATTTTGAAGTGATACTGATATTAAGGGACATTTTGTCAGCATTTAAATACGAGCGTCATGATTCAAACTTTGGGGTACATTTTGGCAGAGTTTACCTATAAGCGTCGAATAAAAGGATGTCTAATTACACCATGTAAGCCACCTAGTTACATAGTGTGTGGTTGAAATAATCCACCCAGCAGATCCGAGTTTTGAGACATAAACGTTAGGTATTTTATTACATCAGAAACAAGTGCAAAAACACTTTCCAAGGCAGTCATTCCAAATTGCATTATTCAAACTTGTGGGAAGTTTTTCGTAAAACGCGGATCCAGAACAAAACCCCAACGTAGAAAACGCCAGTGGATTAAACCCCAGCGGACAAAATACCAACGGACAAAACCCCAACCTCTTAATGCAAATGTGGACAAAACGCCAACAGACAAACAAGGATGAGTTGCACTGTTGACCACAAATGAAATCAATTAATACTTTCTTGCAACTGTTAGATCAAAAGTATAGACATTCCATTTCGGCGCCTTCAAGTTCTTTAAGTATATGTTACAAACAATTTAGTGTTTCAAATAAATAAAAACTGTTTACTAATTAAGCCAAGCTGTTCATCTGAATAGGGTAGGTTTTCTAGGCAGCTTTGTTCCAGAGGCATATCAGCTATGCTGGCAATGTTTATATACATAACAAAACATATGAAACACATTATAGATAACATAGCAATTTGTTGTACAAAATCAATATGAAATGGCTATATGTATGTATAAATGTGTGTGTATGTATGCAACTATGTATGAATGCATGCCTCCATGTATGAATGCATGCATGTACGTATGCCTCCATGTATGCATGCATGTATGTATGCCACCAACCATCCAAGTATACATCGTGAGAGTCTGGACACCCACATCTAAAATCAATGGTTGAGGTTTTGTCCTTTCAGTGGCGTAGCCAGGCTTTTGCATTTGAGGGGGCCACCCCGACAAACAAGCAAACTGTGTGTGTGTGTGTGTGTGTGTGTGTGTGTGTGTGTGTGTGTGCGTGCGTGCGTGCGTGCGTGCGTGCGTGCGTACGTACGTTCGCGTGTGTGTACGTGTGCGTGCTCGTGTGCGTTTGTGTGTAATTCAAATCCAGCTCGCTTAAAATGAATACCGACATGACAACCAAGTTCACTGACCTACGTAACTGGCAGTTCAGCAAAACCATCCACAGAAGGCGTCGAAGTTAGAAAGTAAGAGACAAACGACCCATTATTAAAGAGACACGAACTCAAAACGCCTACATAACATCAGCGTATAGCCGGCGACCTCATTCCTCACGCTACTCTCCCAACCCTACTGACAAAACTATGACATATACCAACATGTAGTCACTTACTCTGATAAAACAATAATTAATCATCATTACTTTAATACAGATGATGTGGCGTTGGTGTTCAACCAGTAACTTCACAACATGTAAAGTTGTGCATTACAATTGATACATTCGCGATAGGAAGTGGCATTTTCCCAGTGCAAAATCCACTTGATTAATTGCTTTGGTTACAATGAAGATTAAAGCCGGGGCAAACGGTTAGAGAAAAGTCGAATTGGTTATCGGAGATAAACGCATATCACGTAAATGAAATGTGCTAACGTCGTGTGCTAATCCAGCAAACATGAATGGAGTAGAGACGATAGCATTAACAAAGAAAAGATTTGCGAAAAACGACATGGTAAGAATAAGTGAGTTAAGAGAGCTGATCAGAGAAAATGGATGGGGTGAGAGTGAAGGTTAGAGTGAAGGAATGTTATAAAACGAAATTGGTGAGGAATACATAAGCTGGTCATGTGGGAAAAATGGGAGACGAAAAACTGGCAAAGAGAGCAGATGTACAGAAAGTGGAGGGGAAATCGAGGTGAGAAAGTCCGAAATTGCAATGGGGTATTGCATTAAAAGTAACATAGAAAGAGTGGGAAAATAAAGGTAACAAGTGATAGATTGGAGACAGCTGACAGAAAACGAAATGAGAGGAACAAAAATGGAAAAGGAAATAATGATCACATCAGCCCTGACGACAGTGATGCCAAGAAAATAATAACAACATAATGCAATTTGACCCTAGTCTATTAACCGGGAAACTGCTATTTTGAATCCTTAATAGCCATTAGCCACCATGCACAATGACAATAACGATAGTTTCATTGATCTGTCAACCCTTTTTTTGAGCTGCAGCCAGCAACAGAAGTGGAGAGTTCCTAACCTAATTTTTTAATTATGACGATTTTTGCGAATGGGTAGGACTGGGAAGGAAAGTCTTACACAGGCATACTGAAACCCATTGTACTTTGTGACTCTATGAATCAGACAGCCAGTTATTGGTCCTCCGTTCTCCACCATCATAATCGTTCCGGTATTGGTGGCCTGAAGACACATGACCTGAAGGCTGAGATCAGTATGCAGCACGGCATGATGAGACAATTTTTATGTGGTGCTAAGGAAGGTGATTGGGAAGACTACTAACGTAGGTAAGGAAGGTGATTGGGAAGACTACTAATGTAGGTAAGGAATGTGATTGGGAAGACTACTAATGTAGGTAAGGAAGGTGATTGGGAAGACTACTGATGTAGGTAAGGATGGTGATTGGGAAGACTACTAATGTAGGTAAGGAAGGTGATTGGGAAGACTACTAATGTAGGTAAGGAAGGTGATTGGGAAGACTACTAATGTAGGTAAGGAAGGTGATTGGGAAGACTACTAACGTAGGTAAGGAAGGTGATTGGGAAAACTACTAATGTAGGTAAGGAAGGTGATTGGGAAGACTACTAATGTAGGTAAGGAAGGTGATTGGGAAGACTACTAACGTAGGTAAGGAAGGTGATTGGGAAGACTACTAATGTAGGTAAGGAAGGTGATTGGGAAGACTAATAATGTAGGTAAGGAAGATGATTGGGAAAACTACTAATGTAGGTAAGGAAGGTGATTGGGAATACTACTAATGTAGGTAAGGAAGGTGATTGGGAATACTACTAATGTAGGTAAGGAAGGTGATTGGGAAGACTACTAAGTAGGTAAGGAAGGTGATTGGGAAGACTACTAATGTAGGTAAGGAAGGTGATTGGGAAGACTACTAATGTAGGTAAGGAAGGTGATTGGGAAGACTACTAATGTAGGTAAGGAAGGTGATTGGGAAGACTACTAATGTAGGTAAGGAAGGCGATTGGGAAGACTACTAACGTAGGTAAGGAAGGTGATTGGGAAGATTACTAATGTAGGTAAGGAAGGTGATTGGGAAGACTACTAATGTAGGTAAGGAAGGTGATTGGGAAGACTACTAATGTAGGTAAGGAAGGTGATTGGGAAGACTACTAATGTAGGTAAGGAAGGCGATTGGGAAGATTACTAATGTAGGTAAGGAAGGTGATTGGGAAGACTACTAATGTAGGTAAGGAAGGTGATTGGGAAGATACTAATGTAGGTAAGGAAGGTGATTGGGAAGACTACTAATGTAGGTAAGGAAGGCGATTGGGAAGATTACTAATGTAGGTAAGGAAGGTGATTGGGAAGACTACTAATGTAGGTAAGGAAGGTGATTGGGAAGACTACTAATGTAGGTAAGGAAGGCGATTGGGAAGATTACTAATGTAGGTAAGAAAGGTGATTGGGAAGACTACTAATGTAGGTAAGGAAGGTGATTGGGAAGACTACTAATGTAGGTAAGGAAGGTGATTGGGAAGATTACTAATGTAGGTAAGGAAGGTGATTGGGAAGACTACTAATGTAGGTAAGGAAGGTGATTGGGAAGACTACTAATGTAGGTAAGGAAGGTGATTGAGAAGACTACTAATGTAGGTAAGGAAGGCGATTGGGAAGACTACTAACGTAGGTAAGGAAGGTGATTGGGAAGACTACTAGGTAAGGAAGGTGATTGGGAAGATTACTAATGTAGGTAAGGAAGGTGATTGGGAAGACTACTAATGTAGGTAAGGAAGGTGATTGGGAAGACTACTAATGTAGGTAAGGAAGGTGATTGGGAAGACTACTAATGTAGGTAAGGAAGGTGATTGGGAAGACTACTAATGTAGGTAAGGAAGGTGATTGGGAAGACTACTAATGTAGGTAAGGAAGGTGATTGGGAAGACTACTAATGTAGGTAAGGAAGGCGATTGGGAAGACTACTAATGTAGGTAAGGAAGGTGATTGGGAAGACTACTAATGTAGGTAAGGAAGGTGATTGGGAAGACTACTAATGTAGGTAAGGAAGGTGATTGGGAAGACTACTAATGTAGGTAAGGAATGTGATTGGGAAGACTACTAATGTAGGTAAGGAAGGTGATTGG
Source organism: Ridgeia piscesae (assembly GCA_025642075.2). NCBI lineage: Eukaryota > Metazoa > Annelida > Polychaeta > Sabellida > Siboglinidae > Ridgeia > Ridgeia piscesae. The sequence goes on along the minus strand of JAODUO010001949.1, from coordinate 12,253 downwards.
GAAGACTACTAATGTAGGTAAGGAAGGTGATTGGGAAGACTACTAATGTAGGTAAGGAAGGTGATTGGGAAGACTACTAATGTAGGTAAGGAAGGTGATTGGGAAGACTACTAATGTAGGTAAGGAAGGTGATTGGGAAGACTACTAATGTAGGTAAGGAAGGTGATTGGGAAGACTACTAATGTAGGTAAGGAAGGTGATTGGGAACACTACTAATGTAGGTAAGGAAGGTGATTGGGAAGACTACTAACGTAGGTAAGGAAGGTGATTGGGAAGACTACTAATGTAGGTAAGGAAGGTGACTGGGAAGACTACTAATGTAGGTAAGGAAGGTGATTGGGAAGACTACTAATGTAGGTAAGGAAGGTGATTGGGAAGACTACTAATGTAGGTAAGGAAGGTGATTGGGAAAACTACTAATGTAGGTAAGGAAGGTGATTGGGAAGACTACTAACGTAGGTAAGGAAGGTGACTGGGAAGACTACTAACGTAGGTAAGGAAGGTGATTGGGAAGACTACTAACGTAGGTAAGGAAGGTGACTGGGAAGACTACTAACGTAGGTAAGGAAGGTGATTGGGAATACTACTAACGTAGGTAAGGAAGGTGATTGGGAAGACTACTAATGTAGGTAAGGAAAGTGACTTTGTCCGTTGGCGTTTTGTCTACATTTGCAATAAGCGGTTGATGTTTTGTCCAGTGGGGTTTTCTTCTTTGGGGTTTTATTCTCGTACCTGATACGCTCCTGTTATAAGACTGATGTATATGACACTTGTAAATGCCATGATCTGATAATGTCGATGTATGATTCGACATGTGTAATACATTTGGCGTAGATAAAGTGTGGGACAGCTGAAGTGGATGGCTTCAAGGTATACGTGGATGCGAATGAGTTTGAGTGCAAGACAGAGGGACAGGAGGTAGAAGTGCACTCAGAAACCTCCCAGTACAATCATTCCGGAGTCCTCATCTGTCCATCCTACAAATTAGTCTGTCAGGTAGGTGGCTTGCAGTCATGTCTCCAGTTTAGATACAAACCACGCTGATTCGGCCACTTGCCCAGCAGTGAAAAAGTAGTTTTATTATACACTCGGCAACATTAGCATGATGTCAATCCGCAACTCTGTCTGCACATCCGACATATCTGTATATATGTATATATGGCAGCACAAACTATTTGAACTTGTTGAGTGCCTAGTGGTATTACCTTATATACTGACTCTATTAATTAGCGTTAGCGTCTGTTGTACCTGATTACTGATTTTGATACTGAAATGATTTATCGTACAGTCAGTGTTGTATTTTCGTCACTGTCACATTACCTAGTAGAAAATTTGAATAACAGTTCCACTAACATGTAATTATTGTAATTTTATGAACTATGATTTGAAGATTCGGATCATGTTTTTACAGAACATGTGAAATACTCTATTCATTCTATTAAACTCAGTATTAAGAAATATTCTTAACTGTTTTTAATAACAACATGGTGGCTCCACCTAGTGGCGCTCGTGTAGTGTTACGGTTTCCACTAATGCCATCCACCAGGCGGGGAGGAAAATTGCCATTTCCGTTGTAAACTAGCTTGGTCTCGGTGACATGGGATGGCACATGTCAATGTACTGGAAATTATTTATTAAACCACGTGATGATGTTTATAAAATTATGGACAAAACAGTAAAGAGGTTGTAGATGCAGGTGGAAAGGTCTGATGTTGTTACTGGTTCAGTGGTTGAGAGTACAGCAGAATAATCAACAAGAACTTGTGGCCGCCAAATAGAGTGATGATGAACATATGGTGGATCTGCATGGTTGGATCTGATATGGTGTTATAGATCGATGTCAGACGGTGCTGAAAATTAATAATGGCTCTTATGTACCTAAATAATAATAATAACAACTTTATTTTGACACCATCAAATCCGGGACGGCTGTCCCGTTCACGGGTGTGTACATACATGTAAATTTGTAAAGAGGCGTGTCCTATAATTAGGGCATGTGTGTTTAATAGAATGAATACAGTAACACGCCAAATTGTCTCCTGTCCACCTGCAGCAGCTGAAGAGGATGTTGTGATTGTTTCAGTTGGCCGCGCCACGATACCCTGGCGATGATGACGCATGGACTGCACCATGGCCTGTATTAAAAACATCGGGTGCTTCTGCGCTGTGTTTTTGCTGGACCATTGTCATTTATGCAGTCTTTGTGCAGATGGCGTTAATTGTCTAGTTATGTCATTATCTTCAGTTGTGTTAGTACGAGACAAAAATCGTCTAGTAGAAAGGTGCAAACAAGTGACGCTGCTGAACAACTTTTAACATTTAATTTTGTTATCGAGTAATAACTAAAAATACAAAATAAACGACTGAACGGGCAAACACGGTGTGTATCACTAAGGGAATATTGCTAAGCTAAGTAAAAACATGAACACAAGTAATACATTGTTTTTGTCATTTGTCCTTTCGGAAGTATTTAGTCATGTTATAATCACTGCACGAAGCACTGCATGAATACACGTTTTGGCGATATTGCCACTAAACGTTGTTTTGAAACTGGGTTTAATATTTAGCATATTATTGTCGTTGTATCATTGAAATTGCAAACGTTGTAACGGTCATTCTAAAGTAATTGTATGAGTTGTTTCCTGTGATTTCTTACTTTAACGTACTTACATTTGTGTTGCAAATGTTGTGCAGTCAAAATAGCATGGCAATTATTGATCTTCCTCATTGTGATTCTGGTAAATACGAGCGATCAACGCATATCGTTTTAGCATAACACGGGCAGTGATCCCCCAACTATGCTCAGCAAACACAGTCGTCGTTGGTGATTTCAATACTACGATTGTTTCAATCTTGTAAAAGGTAACGACGTTGGCATTTGGCGTATCGTATATCGAGATAGAACCTTCTTGCAGACACAGACAGAGGTCTGTGGTGGTGATACAGCAGAGTAGGTGTCCCTGAGTTTATCACCTCAGATGGTATCTCATTTTTTTCCAGGTGCTTTGACGCACGCTCTACAGTCGATGGCTTTGTGCAGTTCCATAACCAGACAGATGTTGTTCAAAGCAAACCACTGGCGCCCGCGGGTGTAGAGCTGTTTCCTGTGATCTCGTAACTTACATTTCTCTTGAAACTGTCGCAGTGATCGATCTTCGTGATCTGGGGCTGCATCGTGATTCTTGGCAGACACGCGTCTGGACTCTACAACACCACGCAGACGCCATTCCGGCCCCCACTAGAAGGATTCCTCGCCAGTGGTTTCAGGCACTACTATTCTTTTATTCTTGTAAGGGGTGGCGATGTTGTCACCTCGCATGTCCTGTGACAGTGAACCTTCTTGCAGACACAGACAGAGCGGCGTGCCAAGAGGATGAAGGTGATTAAGAGTCCCTCATCTTATCTCTTCAGGTGGTATGTCGTTGTAACGACAGGTGCGTTGTCGTTGTAACGACAGGTGCTTTGCCGCGCGCGGGCTCTGAAGCCGTTTTGTTATGCAGTTCTACTAAAGTTGTCGTCCAGCTATTCCATGACTGCAAGGTTCTCAATATATTTGACGACTGGTCGAATCTGCGATATTATGTCTGGTGCATAGGTCAAGGGAGCGCTCGATCAGTCCGTCTCGCAATTAGTTTCTAGCGATTGGCTGTGCATGGTCTCACTTGTCAGTATCTTAAGGCGCCAAGATGCATAAATATTTATTCCTAAGCGTGGCCGTCGGACATTATGTAACTTTACAAATACCAGCTATACGTATAATAAAAGGCCCAGATATGGTACCTTGCGATATGCATGGTGCACATCATAACAGTATGTAAAATACTCTCTTCCATTAATCCACAAGTCAGTTGTAGCGTATTCATAAACACGAGGTGTGTGTGGTGCAAACTATGCATAATATGGGTGCTATCTGCCAAAAAACAACCAATTAAATTATTATATTTACGCGAATCCATATACACATTCTTAACCATGCCTTATGCAGATCTCAGAGGCAGAACCGAATCTAAAATTCGAACTGTTTTGCCCGATATATTGTTAGGCTCATTAGTTATTAATAAACAAAACGTGACAGATATATTGACAAGATCAAATAAAAATTGCGTACATTTCAAAAACGTGTAACATTCTCATACAATCTCTCTACACTTTACTCTCTGGCAGAATCCTGCCTGTCCAATCGAACTTCTCATGGTTCGTCACGAAAGTACAGGATCCAGTGTTGGGGTCCCACATTCGGCATGAATATAGTTTCCGATAGTAATACATCAAGTATTCCATTATGATTGTTAGTATGTACTTGTTAAATTAAAAGGTAAGCTTTTGTATTAAACTCGGCCCGCGTGACTCGTAGGTCATCAACGCTACGTCAGGGCAGATACAAGCGGTCTTGCGAGGTATGCGTTTTGCCTAATCTGGGCCCGGCCAAATCTGGGCCCGCGTCACACGTTTCTCCCTGTTGAGAGTGTTATCGACCTTCATGTACTACCTCTAGTCGTGTTCCCCTACTTATAACAGCAGCATGATACGTGAGTTGAAAGTTGTGTGTGTGACCGTGAGTCAGAGGAGTGTGGTAAATTATATGGCTGCCATTATCACACGTACATCCCCGAAACAAATCACTGAAATAACCCCAGGAACAACAGACAGAGGGCGCTGCGGATTAGAATTTAATTATAGACCCTAGTGCACATCGTTGTGTGAAAGTTGGGCCAATTCTTTCATTGCCTTTAATTACTCGGCTGTTTCTGTTTCAACCAATCGTGTCAAGCGCTCGTGAGAACGAGCAAACGTGTATTATACCGATTCTTAGATTTAAAATCGCGTCGCACGTAAATGGTCTTTGGCCGTACTGCACTTCATCGTAATCTTTCACGATCACCTTAATCGATGATTCGCAAGATCGATTGTCATGTGACGTGTTCGTCGTGCAGAGTGGAATCAGACACACGACAGTAAAATATTGGACACCTAACAATAATAACTTAATAATAATGTAATAATTTAGCAACCATGCTATCACACCAACATTTTTCTCCAAACATAGGTTGTATGACTGCAAACTTTGTTTTTAATAGCAAGGACTGGTACATAACCAGTCAACTTTTGAATGTCGGTATAACATGGAAAAACATTTAATGTACAGTTCTTTTTTTACATACAAAGTAAACAGATTTGTGTGACTATCATAGATATAAATAGAACACACTAGTATAACAAGATCACTCGGCCACTATCAGTTGACACATGATACCGCGAAGTCAACATGGGCTGATGACAGTCATGCTAGTGCAAGGCAGAAGCTCCAAGCACAAGTTTAGAAGGATCCAGTGTGCCAGATGATATTGTCCCTGCCACTGCAGTCCCAACTTGTAGTAGTGTCGAAACACAAACACACCAAGTGATTGTTTCACCAGTGCCCAATTTTATTGATGCAGCCATTAACGTTGATGACATCAGTGTTCCATTGAACATTCAGCATGATCATGGTTATGCGAAGTTGCAATCACAGTCCAATGTGCCTTCTCCGACTGAGCGTGGCAGTGACAATGGCAGTCCGTCAATGTGGATGACACTTTGTCCTTGGATGTCCCAATCCCAATACTATCGCCTTCTTCGGGTGATTCTGTCTACAACAGTGAGAAGGGAAGTGATACAGACTATGTCATAGGGGATGATAGCGATAGCACTATAGACGATTCAAGCGGTTCCAACAGTAACGGGAAATACAGAAAGTTTGTAGTTTCTGAGAAAAACCTTGTTGCCCTGTTTTGTACCTGCAAAACACCAAACTGCAATAAGCATATTGTAAAATATGTATCGTACCGTGCTAGCAAACTTTGACCTATCAGCTTTTGTCATGTTGTCATGCTGGTATTTATTAAATTTGTTTAATTTCCAAGCCGTGAATATATTCATTTTAACTTTATTCTACTAATGATAATGTTTGAGTCAGCGGTTGCATATGTATCTATTTTAATGTATATTTCAGAAGATATTAACTTATCTTTGACATTTAAAAACATTGCCTCTATATTTTGAAATGATACTGATATTAAGGGACATTTTGACAGTGTTTAATTACGAGCGTCATGGTTCAAACTTTGGGGTATATGTTGGTAGAGTTTACGTATAAGCATCGAATAAAAGGATGTCTAATTACACCATGTAAGCCACCTAGTTACATAGTGTGTGGTTGAAATAATCCACCCAGCAGATCCAAGTTTTGACACATAAAAGTTAGGTATTTTATTACATCTGAAACAAGTGCAAAAAACACTTTCCAATGCAATTATTGCAAATTGTACTATTCAAACTTGTAGGAAATTGTTCGTAAAAAGCGGATCCAGGACGAAACCTCAACGGATAAAACCCCAACAGATAAACAAGGATGAGTTGCACTGGTGAGCACAAATGAAAGCAGTTAATACTTTCTTGCAAGTGTTAGTTCAAAGATACACTATACATTACACTTAGACGCCTTCAAGTCCTTTAATTATGTTACAAACAATTTAGCGTTTCAAAAGAAATAAAACAAATTACTAATTAAGCCAAGTTATTCAGCAGAATAGGGTAGGTTTTTTATGCAGCTTTGTTCCAGATGCTTATCGTTCATGCTGGCAATGTTTATCATCATCAGCGTCATCATCATGACTCTCGTTCGCGAACAAAGATACAGGAAGGAGGACGTCCTCATCTGGTGCAGGCACGTTGATGGCTGATGAAACCTATCCGAAATAGGCAAGTCTTTCCACAGCGGCCGCACGTCACGATCTGTCCAGTGTTTATTTCAGAAGGGTCCCGGTTTGTACGCCTTCTCGTTTTGTTTGCCATGTTGGCCCTTCATTTGACTTCAGATGAAGTGGTAGCCTGGTAGACAGTGTGTCGCCAGTTCGTTCGATAGGCTGCTTGTGTTGTCCACTAGCGGTAATCGATGTTGCATGTGGCGAGTGAACTTTTCAAAGTAATGTCTTTGTATCTTTTCCGAGGTGCCCCTTTGTCGCGATGGCCAGTGGACAATTCTCCATACGGTATGACTTTTGGTAGGCGATGGTCTTCCATCTTGTTCTGCCCAGCGAAGCTCTATTTTGAGGACAATAGCCTCTATGCTGGTAACCTTAGCCATTTCAAGCACCTCGATGTTGGTGACGAAGTCAATCCAATGTATGTTCAGGATGCTACCTATGCAGTGCTGATGATAACGCTCGATACGACTCAGATGGCGACGATAGATGACCCAGGACTCGGCACCA
>JAODUO010001949.1:0-2500 GCA_025642075.2 Ridgeia piscesae | reverse complement strand
TACAACGTACTACAACGTGGAAACAACGTGGTACAACGTACTACAGCGTGGCAACAACGTACTACAATGTGGAAACAACGTGGTACAACGTACTACAGCGTGGCAACAACGTACTACAATGTGGAAACAACGTGGTACAACGTACTACAGCGTGGCAACAACGTCCTACAATGTGGAAACAACATGGTACAACGTAGTACAACGTAGAACAACGTGGCTACAAAGTAGCAAAAACTTTCATAGCGTGAACAGAACGCGTGTACTACGTTGTGCTGTGTTTCTGCTACGTTGTGGTACGATACGATACGTTATGGTACGCTATGCTGCGTGGCGGCAGCGAGGCATAACGAAGCACAACGTGGCACAACGTGGCGACAGCGACGCAATAGCGTGGCGGCAGCGAGCCATGACCCGACTTTGATTTTTACAACGGGACTACAACATGGCTAGCACGTGGCGACAACGTGGCATTACGTGGTATCCTGCTGCAATATGCAAATTGTTTTCCAGAACGTGGCGATCAGAAACGGGGTAAAACGGTGCGGCAACAACGTGACACTATGACAGGGACATTGAGGTGCATTTATGTAAGTGAACACTAGCAGCACCAAAATTGCACACTAATATCTCACAGTGCATAATACTTCATATTCCAAGCATCCTAACCCATGATGCAGGCGCACGGTTTTCCGTAGTTTATTCGCCGCGCGTGTGGTTCCTACTGCATTTTACGTTTTGCGTCGTCGTTACGTTTTATGTTCCGAACAAATGATTTGCCCAATAACAAGTAAACACTTGACTAATGTTTCTTCCTCGACAAGAACACATACATTTACTTCATTTCAGTTTTATAGCAATACCTTACTGTTTGGTTCCCCAGTTCCAAACTGTATTCACAACATTACGATACATTCTGTGTGCGCAGTCGAGTGTAACGGGTTTTCTGTGTAATCTGTGAAACCATGAACCATTGGCTCGATTGTTACTGACAGTAGCCGGCGTAGAGCCCATCTGTCTCTTTACACTGGGGTGATTCAATGACACCGCTGTCTTTTCGTGAACAGTTTTCTTCACCTTTGTGTTGGCAGCTATACTGAATGCATACATACATATATACATACATACATACATACATACATACATACATACATACATACATACATACATACATACATACATACATACATACACACACACATTCACACACACACACACACACACACACACACACACACACACACACACACACACACATACATACATACATACATACATACATTCATACATACATACATACATACATACATACATACATACATACATACATACATACATACATACATACATACATACATACATACATACATACATACATACATACATGCATGACATGCATGCATGCATGCATGCATGCATACATGCATATATATATACATATATATATATATATATATATATATATATATATATATATATAAATCTGAGCCCGCAGCCCGCCCCGCAAATTACAATTCAGCCCGCAGGCCACCCCGCCCCGCATATTGGTCATCTCCTGGCCCGCAGCTCGCCCCGCCCGCCACGGTTGACACTACTGTCACGGTCTGGTTCCCAAGTACAAACACAATAACCACCCGTCCTTTATGTATAGATCGCTGTTAACTCGGACTCAGATTCCGCTTACCTTCCTATTACTGTGTGTACTCAACAATAAAGCATTGCATGTTTGTATATATATATATATATATATATATATATATATATATATATATATATATATATATATATATATACATACATACATACATACATACATACATACATACATACATACATACATACATACATACATACATACATACATACATACATACATACATACATACATACATACATACATACATACATACATACATACATACATACATACATACATACATACCAGTCCCCCCACTTTTAAAACAGGATCGACGCCCCTGGCTATAAGTACATGGATCGCGCACACAAGGGATGCGTGACGTGACATGCACTGGTATTGTGTCCTTGTTTGCATATATAAATATATGAAAATCCCGAAAGTAAACACGTGAGTCGGCTACTGTAGAATTAATCTAAAATTTGAAGGGGCGCTCTTGTCTTTCTAGTAGTAATCACTGGATTCGGAAGGACAATAATGAAAGGATGGATTTAAACCGGTACTATTCCGCCATTCCTCTGACGCTGTCGTAAGCAACAAAAACGCCGAAAGCTGGATAAATACCCCCCACCTCCTACCCGTCCGGTTTTCCAAAACTCAAAATGTCACGCTCTGTGTCACGAATCCATTCTTTGACCCAAACAACCATTATTTCAAAACTAATATTGCCACTTAATCCATTTTGATCGATAAAGCCTTTAATGTCACCTGATACAGATCTGAACACGTTACAATAAAACTATGCTGTAAAGTTATCTTTATTCAAACTCTGCCCTTAACTTAGGCTGGTCATAAATTAGTGATCAT
>JAODUO010001948.1:0-40754 GCA_025642075.2 Ridgeia piscesae | reverse complement strand
CACTGATGACACACACACACATCTGCTGCCAGTAGCAGAAGCACACAGTGACAGCAGTAGGTGGTGACACCGTGACACTATGCCTCACTGATGACACACACATCTGCTGCCTGTAGCAGAAGCACACAGTGACAGCAGTAGGAGGTGACACTGACCGGTCACCTGGTCTGGTATTCCCACGTCCCTGGACGTCCACCGACAGAAGCCACAGGCCAGGTAGAAGACCTTCTTGGCTGCACTCTTTGGTGTGCCATCCTGGTCAGTGGTAGACACTTGGACACTTGTGGCTCGTGTGGATAACGTATTGCCACAGCTAGGACAGTCGAAGCAGTTGGAACACCTAAAACATGAACACATACCATCCACATCTAGTGAATACTTACTATAGATCTGACACACGTAGTAATTGTCACGCATATACTCCACATGTGAAACATGTAATCGTAGTGATTACGTGGCATCCATAACCGAAAAATTTGTGTAAACTGAATCTCTGTGAACAAAAGATTCTTGATCAGAAAGCCCAATAAAAAGGCAACACTGACCGGACCTTCCAAGCAATGTTACAATGTCACCAAATGACAGTGAATAGTATAACAATTATTTTAATCATAAATATATATTTTATATATATACATAACATACGTATTTGCAATTTTGCATATATAAATTAAACTAATGTTTCTTTAATATCTGCCACCGGAACATGTATTGCACAATGCAGAAGAATATAATTCCATACTTGTTCCTTCTCAGCTTTGCTTCACCAGAAGTTACATTCTCCAAACAATTTGGGCAGTAGTTGGAATCCACCTAAAACAGCAGTCAACAACATTTACAAATACCTGTACCACAGCAGCCACGTGTTACATGGAATGAGTGGATTACTCGAATGAGTGATACTGTGATACACAGAACTTGTTTCTGCTGACTGCGCCACTTTTACTGCACTGAACTGAACTGAAGACTGAAAAAAATTGCTGTGTAAAAAGTGGCACACACTAAAAGGCGGGCCATGAACTGGCAGACCATGCGGAAATGGCAGACCACATTCACAAAGATGCTACCGGTCTTTGTTCCATATTTACAAGCTTTGTTGTTGTTTGTGCGTGCGATCGTAAATATTGGAGACTTTTATTATTGTGTTGTACTAACAATTATAAATGTAATACTGAATGGTATTACTTGTATTTATAAAATCTTAGAACCTAATTCACTAGTTATTTTAGTATGTTCTAATTTATAGCTCTATGTGTGACCTTATTTTATGAAATATTCCATAATTCATGCATTGTTATGACCTATATGTTTATATTGGTCATTTAAACTGATTTGTGATGTTTATGCATGTTTTTGGCAGGCAAAAGTGAACATATGGATGTTGTATTCGTAACTTTGTCACTTGTAGGTATGTTCAGGCACAGGCTTTTTTAAAGACTGTATACATGTACATACATATTATATATATATTATAATCTACATAATGATATTACTTTATTCTGTGTCATTTGTGTAGCAGTTGATGCCATTGTTGTAGTTAACCTAGTATAGTCCCATTGATACATGTCTTAATTGTTGTGTGATGCTACAGTATTATAACGAAGACTGATTTGTGAATTTAATTTGGAAATTTATTTGCATGTTTTTGGTAAGAAAGAAGATAGAGCAAACATCTAGTTGTGAACAATACTGTTTAAGGGCATTGTGCCTCTCTGACTAAGGACAGCTGATGACACGTTGGCTGACAAAAGGGACAACAGGTGTTCATTTTGAACATGTTCAGTTTTACCTACACACACACACACACACACACACACACACACACACACACACACACACACACACACACACACACACACACACACACACACACACACACACACACACACACACACACACACACACACACACACACACACACACACACACACACACACACACACACACACACACACACACACACACACACACACACACACACACACACACACACACACACACACACACACACACACACGTCAAATAGTAATACTAAGAACAAACTGTCCACTTATGTATTTAGCTGTGTTGGTGAAAATAAAAACAAACAAACAAACAACAAATCCAAGATTGTTTTCGTATTTTGCAACTTGTAGTAGTGTAGTTAAATTGGATTATTACACGTATGTTATTATTGAAAGACATCTCAACGTCACAAGAACAGTAAAAATTGCAACTGTAACAACATTTTTGTGGATGTGATCTGCCGTTTCCGCGCGGTCTGACAGTTCGTGGCCCGCCTTTTAGTGTGCGCCTAAACATTGGATCTCGCACTGTCATAGAGAGACTCTCTGAGTAGTCCGAAGTAGAGGGTCAGATAATTATGTCGATAATCAGTGGTAGTCTAGGACTTGGTCACTGACACTGACCGAGTCGGTGCTACCCAGGGCTATTTTCATACATAACTGGTAACGTTTTCATACACGTTCATTCACTTAGTGGTTATTACCTCGTGCAAGACGCAGTCATTAGATTTCATTTTAAGACAATGCATGCAGAAGTACAGTTTGCTTAGCGGTGCCTTGAGGCCCGGTTTGACAACATACTGCACCCTCCGAACATCCATGTACGTCGCCATTTTGCAGCAACATGGAATTGTGCATTTGATTGGTTCTTTCGTCGTCCACCAATGAAAACCTTCGGTCGTTGTGTCAAAACATCCCGTTCTGTCGTACGCGTGGTGTATGCAGGTCCGTGTTGTTTAACAGTAAATTGCGTTAACCATTTAAATGAATATGGGTGAGTGTTTGTGTGTGCGTTTGTTTGGATGTCACATCTGCTTTCTTCTGAATGTTGTTCTGACACTGGCTTAAGCCAGGATTTATGAAATAAAGAAGAATGCGGCGGTGCTTGCTGAGCCTTGCCCTGGGTTTGAGTTGAGGTCAACTCGATCGCCGCATGTAAACAACAGTAACACGCGGGGTCGGCTAAGTCACACTCCTCACTGCGTTTGTTTTGTTTAGTGGGTACAGCGTGCATTTCACTTCAAATAACAAAACATTTATTTCCGAACATTAATTTTGGAACATAAATACCTATTTGATGTGCTACGCCTACAGCCATAAACATTATTAAGCGGATAGGACTATTATTCGTTTTAATATATTATAGTCGTCTATATAGACTCTAGTGTATAAGCCTAAGGCAAGGGTAATGATGCTTTTCTTCTCTATTACGACGTCAGTTAAATTGATCATCATTTTAAATTGTTTACAATTTATATATATATACATATATATATATATAATGTACATGTTGACCAGATCTTTATTTGGTTTGCGCTGCACGTACGTTTATAATGTACATGTTTAATTACCAGATCATTATTTGGTTTGCTACATGTTTGTAAGTGTGCTGTGAAATAAACAAGTTGTGAAACCTGTATTAGTATGCCATTAATTGTTCGACATGGCTCATAACTTCTCAGCTGTTTGTCTGGCACTTTTCCGCATTGTATAATATCATATGTATATACAGTTGCATATACATCGCAGCATACATGTGCTTGCTGGCAGCCATCTTCATTTCGATAGGATGGTGGTACATGTAACAATCATGTTACGGAAATTCACTGTCAATGATGCGTTTAGAACTTGTTTTATTTAGAAGTTTGCATGTGCATATGAAGTAACAAAAGGGACAACAATGTTCAACTGGCACGACGGCGGACATTGGACAGTGTGCGCGGCAGAGCACCAAAGCGAGTCAAAGGCACAAATCTTCAAATAATTTATTATATCAGCATTAAACAAATATATATATAAACCTGTATGCCAAACACTATAGTAGATTCACCCGAGAGTTAGTCAATGCCGGAGCTATAGTAGATTCGTTCAGCATCTAGCGCTCTGTCGGCTAGAGTCATTGTCCGGTAGGAGGCACAGTTATACCAGCAGGTTCCCACTGCACATGCGCAGATGAAGTGCCGGAGCTATGGCTACTTTATTGTATGTCCGGATCCAGACCGATAGCAATAAATTAACAGCCTTAATTTCAGAACCAGAGAAAATTACACTGAGATGCCAGAATTCTCAAGCCCTGTATCAAACATGTGCACTGTCCTAGACTTGTATTTTGTATATGCGCAATGTTCAAATATCACCTAGTAAATTGTACATATACAATATAACATATGCAAAATTAACATAATTGTAAAAAAAATAGCATGTAGACTCCTTCCGTTTGTAATGATTTATCTTATTAGTTTGTTAAAAATGTTGCCATTGACTTCAGCCAAAGGCAATAAATGATTGAAAACGAGATCAGTGCAGTTGGCTGCTTGGCACTTCTTGGCAAAACAGATGATTGGCAAAATGTCAGAATCATCTCTGTAGCACTGAAACAGTTTACCTCACGGGTAAACTGGGAAAATTATAAGTCTACCGTCTCAGAGACTCTCTGGTTCACGCACGTCGGCAGTGTTCTGTTGGCCTGTGATCTACCGATCTGTCATGTGTTTGAAAAAACAATAACATTTTTAGAGTTATTGAACTCAAATTTACCAGTCCCCAGTTAATGTCACTTAATTGTCTATTACAGTGCTACATGCAATATCATAGTTGCCAACATCAAAAATTTAATGTTCATGGAATCAGGTTCAGTGCACTGTGTTGACAATTACTGTCGTTGGTTTACAGTTGCTACACTGAATGAATGCCTTCCTATCATGGTGTGAATTATGTTTTCAGCTCTTGCATTGATTGTCCAGTACACAAAAACCTGTCACAAATTGTGTATTTTCACATAAACAGCTAGTTTTGTGGCTTCCTCCCACTCTCATGTCGTCACAGACATAAAGTGCCTAGCCTTGTTTTGTGGCTTCCTCCCACTCTCATGTCGTCACAGACATAAAGTGCCTAGCCTTGTTTTGTGGCTTCCTCCCACTCTCATGTCGTCACAGACATAAAGTGCCTAGCCTTGTTTTGTGGCTTCCTCCCACTCTCATGTCGTCACAGACATAAAGTGCCTAGCCTTGTTTTGTGGCTTCCTCCCACTCTCATGTCGTCACAGACATAAAGTGCCTAGCCTTGTTTTGTGGCTTCCTCCCACTCTCATGTCGTCACAGACATAAAGTGCCTAGCCTTGTTTTGTGGCTTCCTCCCACTCTCATGTCGTCACAGACATAAAGTGCCTAGCCTTGTTTTGTAGCTTGTCGGTTGGCGAGACATTTGCTGCTAAGAGGAGGTGCGCAGACAAGATTTGCTGGCACAATGGCTTCAGAAGCAGAGGTACAATAACAAGTCTTCTATTGAATTCTACAATATCTCATGTGCCCATTTATAAAGCTGTATCCATAATTTGTATGCACACTATGCAGACAATATTAGACTGTCAACATTTTACTTCCATTATTACCCGTAATGATCTGTAACTATGATTTACCATGATTAATAATACAAAATTCAGAATATAGCCCAAAGAACACCAGACCCTCTTGGCCCTTTTTATAGTGTCACAGGAACTCTGCTTTTAACATGTCGTGATCACCAGGTGAGACAACTTTTTTAGACAGTTACTTTGTGTATACATTCATGTAGGTAAATGCTGCTTTCACTACATTGTTGTGTCCTGCTTCAGAGACCAGTCCAGGCCGGCATCACAAGGAAGTTGACAGAACACTTCCAGGTGAGTCACACACTGCCATCACAGACACAGCTGTAGTTTCACATGGCTGTTGACAAGTGTCTAATCTGACACCACTGTAGACAGATGTCTATTGTTTGTCACTATAAACAGACCTGTGTCTGTAATGCTGGGCAATCAGGGTTAATGGGTGGTTGGAACTTGAAAGCTACAACTAATAAGTTTCTTCTCAGAGAGTATATAAATACGTGTACAAATATTCACTTTCTACAACATTTTCTGTCTTCTATTATTTCTGTGTTTATGTTTCAGCCACACCATCTCGACATTGTCAATGAAAGCTTCATGCACAAAGTACCAAAAGGTAGGCACAAAACATAATTTAACTAATCTTATGGTTCAACAACAAAGGTTTACAGTTTACCTTCTATCATATATTTAATGTGTATTTAATGTTGTTTCAACTCTGCCAGCTGCCTGTCTGTCTGCATACTTAGCTGGTACTTATTTACATATGTCATCATACTCAACTGGTTCTTATTTACATATGTCATCATACTCAACTGGTTCTTATTTACATATGTCATCATACTCAACTGGTTCTTATTTACATATGTCATCATACTCAACTGGTTCTTATTTACATATGTCATCATACTCAACTGGTTCTTATTTACATATGTCATCATACTCAACTGGTTCTTATTTATATATGTCATCATACTCAACTGGTTCTTATTTATATATGTCATCATACTCAACAGCCCCCTGCACTGGTCATCCTCCCCTCATCTCCTCGTGTCTTCCTTCTGTCCACAGCCCCCTGCACTGGTCATCCTCATCTCCTCATGTCTTCCTTCTGTCCACAGCCCCCTGCACTGGTCATCCCCTCTCCCAGCCCCCTGCACTGGTTGTCCTGCCCTCATCTCCTCATGTCTTCCTTCGGTCCACAGCCCCCTGCACTGGTCGTCCTTCCCTCATCTCCTGGTGTCTTCCTTCTGTCCACAGCCCCCTGCACTGGTCATCCCCCCTCCCAGCCCCCTGCACTGGTGGTCCTGCCCTCATCTCCTCGTGTCTTCCTTCGGTCCACAGCCCCCTGCACTGGTCGTCCTTCCCTCATCTCCTCGTGTCTTCCTTCTGTC
The DNA here is from genome assembly GCA_025642075.2 of Ridgeia piscesae. Taxonomy (NCBI): domain Eukaryota; kingdom Metazoa; phylum Annelida; class Polychaeta; order Sabellida; family Siboglinidae; genus Ridgeia; species Ridgeia piscesae. The sequence goes on along the minus strand of JAODUO010001948.1, from coordinate 33,990 downwards.
CACAGCCCCCTGCACTGGTCATCCTCCCCTCATCTCCTCGTGTCTTCCTTCTGTCCACAGCCCCCTGCCCTGGTCATCCTCCCCCATCTCCTCGTGTCTTCCTTCTGTCCACAGCCCCCTGCACTGGTCATCCTCCCCCATCTCCTCGTGTCTTCCTTCTGTCCACAGCCCCCTGCCCTGGTCATCCTCCCCTCCCAGCCCCCTGCACTGGTCATCCTCCCCCATCTCCTCGTGTCTTCCTTCTGTCCACAGCCCCCTGCACTGGTCATCCTCCCCCATCTCCTCGTGTCTTCCTTCTGTCCACAGCCCCCTGCCCTGGTCATCCTCCCCTCATCTCCTCGTGTCTTCCTTCTGTCCACAGCCGCCTGCCCTGGTCATCCTCCCCCATCTCCTCGTGTCTTCCTTCTGTCCACAGCCCCCTGCACTGGTCATCCCCCCTCCCAGCCCCCTGCACTGGTTGTCCTGCCCTCATCTCCTCATGTCTTCCTCCTGTACACAGCCCCCTGCACTGGTCATCCTCCCCTCCCAGCCCCCTGCACTGGTCGTCCTGCCCTCATCTCCTCGTGTCTTCCTTCTGTCCACAGCCCCCTGCACTGGTCGTCCTGCCCTCATCTCCTGGTGTCTTCCTTCTGTCCACAGCCCCCTGCACTGGTCATCCTCATCTCCTCGTGTCTTCCTTCTGTCCACAGCCCCCTGCACTGGTCATCCTCCCCTCCCAGCCCCCTGCACTGGTCATCCTCCCCGTGTCCTGTTGTTCTCTCTACAAGTTTCCTGTCATGTGTTTCACTTAATCATATTAAACTACATTTTTACTTTCTCTAGGGTCGGAGCTGCACTTTCGAGTGGTGGTTGTTTCGGACAAGTTTCAAGATAAGCCAGTGATACAGGTGAGATAGAGCCACTGTCTGCTGCAGCAGATACTGGGAGGTCATTGAGACATGACAAGATCACTTGTCATCTGGGCCACCGTATCACCAAGTAGGACAACTGAACAGTCAAAACCTGCTGAGCAATAGTTCGCTGTTTAGTCCTCATTTAGAGCCCAAAATTAGCAGTGCCTTCTGATTGAGAGTTGTATGGATTGGGCAGTGAGTTTGTGAGTGTAATGTTTAAAGGGATTCTTTCTAAGCTTTATATACATTTGAGGTGTACTATTATCATGACTATATTTGCCTCAGACTCAAGGAGGTTTTTTTAGCCTGTAATTGCAGGATCAAAACCTCCCCCAGCCTCAGAAGAAAGTCAATTATAATATAAAGACAAATCACAAAAAGTTTTGCTAGATTACTGGTACATAAACATTGACATACCAGTAGTGATACCAGACAATCACCTATGTCACCATGTCACCATCCATTGTATTCTAAGTTGTTGTTACCTCTTAATAAATGTTTTAGACATAATTATTTTAATGCTGCTGATATATTCTTTTACTCTCTGCAGAGACACAGAATGGTGAATGAAGTCTTACAAGAGGAACTCAAAAACATCATAGCATTATCAATATCTGTAAGTTGTTATTTGTCGTGTTAGGTTCTGTTGAATGTTGAGGTGAGTGTTATCATCAGACAACTAGACCAGTAAGACCACAGCAAGCATACAACCAGTCCAGCAGCAGCATTGTGTACACGGTGATATATGACATATGTTAATACAACATATGTTATGTTATGTTATGTTTTAAAGAGGATCTAAAAAGTCAACATGTATTAAAGTTATGTCACTAAGGCATTGTGTAAAATCACCTCACTAAAATATTTTTTATATGTTCACGTAAGTTTACAGTGTATATAGCATTTGTATTCATGTAAAATGTGCTCATCTTACAATTCTGCTGTTATCACATGGTAGCGTATTTGATTAGTTACTGGTAGGTTTAAATTAATGTTGTGTTGGATAATGTGGGAATTTCTAAAAATAAAACTTAATCTAAAATGTTGATTATGTTGATTTAGACTTGATGGCTTGTCTTTAAACCGGTTTGTTGTAGGCCAAGACACCAGACCAGTGGCAGGACTCGGACCAGAAGGTTGGCAAGTCTCCAGCCTGCAGGGGGGGTGCCTTCCTCTAGTCACCTCACGTGTCAGTGTCCACACGGATGGTCACTCACTGGGTCATTCCACACAGACAGCCATGTGACTGTCTGGCCATGCACCGTCACAGCTCTGGAGACTGTATCTAGCTGTCTGTAGACATTTCTTATATAAATGTGGAAGTTGAAAGAGTAAATGTTATTGACCATGTATGATCTACTTGCAATAAATATACATGTTTAGGCCATAAAGCTGTGTGAAGAAATTTTTTCTTCATTGGGTGAGGCCACTAATTGTGCATCCTGTTGTTTTATGCTGTTTAACAAAACCACAATAATCTAAATTTCTAACAGAAGTTCTGAAAATGTATTCATACAAACTGTTATAAAAGTTGTTATGTGTGAAGTACTTGTAAAATTAATTACCGGTAGTAAAATCCAAATCTTGTAAAATGCGCATCAAAACCCTGCTTTCCACGTGTGTCATGTGAGATGATGTATTGTAGTAGCATGGGTCTAGAATGTTAGAACACACATGTGCAAGTCAGCACATGCACACAGATGGTGACAGATTGACACACATGTACATACAATTTCACACAACGCTACGTGTCTGAATGTTTTCAGTTTATCTAGATCAACATATTTAAGCCACCCAACAGTTACCTTGCTTTTATTGTATTACATGGTTGAGTAATAGATTATCCAACACATTATGTTGAAACGACGATCATAGGTGTAAATTAAATAACAAAGAGAATAAAATACAAATGACACAAACGTTTTAACAGGTCTTTTAACAATGCGTTATATAACAGGGTCATTGTGCGGTAGTTGCAGACCCAGCCTCGCGTTCAAAGAGCAAACATTCATCATAAACTTTGTAAAACAGAACACTCCTGATCGGTCAGACATAATTGAGTGCAGTGGATAGTCGCTTGGGGGCGACACTGCCAGACAAATTTGACTGATCTCACAGCGACGTTTCCGACAATACAAACTCATGTCTACTACACGATCTCACAGCGACGTTTCCGACCATTAATATGATGTCGTATCTGACATCACCGAGCGCAGTGGCGTAGTGTCTGTGGCATTCGGTTTTCAATCGAGAGAAAATGGATTCGAATCCCGTATTGACGAGTCAAACCTAGAGCCAGTTCATTCACACAACGGTGGTAAAATTCACTCAGCTGTGTCAGTGAACATTCTGACTGAATACTGCGCGATAAAATAACTTACTTGTTGGCCCTGCATCATCTCACAGTGCAAAGTCCGTCTACAACATGCTGATGCCAGAGTGGTGTAATTGCCGGATTTATGTTATTGCTAGAGTGGTGCTGTTGTTAGAATGATGATATTGCTGAGTGGTGCAGCGTGGTGATGGTGTAGAGTGGTGGGTTGGTGCAGAGTGGTGATGGTGTAGAGTGGTGGGTTGGTGCAGCGTGGTGATGATGTAGAGTGGTGGGTTGGTGCAGCGTGGTGATGGTGTAGAGTGGTGGGTTGGTGCAGCGGGTTGGTGTAGAGGGGTGGGTTGGTGCAGCGTGGTGATGGTGTAGAGTGGTGGGTTGGTGCAGCGTGGTGATTGTGTAGAGTGGTGGGTTGGTGCAGCGTGTTGATGGTGTAGAGTGGTGGGTTGGTGCAGCGTGGTGATGGTGTAGAGTGGTGGGTTGGTGCAGCGTGGTGATGATGTAGAGTGGTGGGTTGGTGCAGCGTGGTGATGGTGTAGAGTGGTGGGTTGGTGCAGCGTGGTGATGGTGTAGAGTGGTGGGTTGGTGCAGCGTGGTGATGGTGTAGAGTGGTGGGTTGGTGCAGCGTGGTGATGGTGTAGAGTGGTGGGTTGGTGCAGCATGTTGATGGTGTAGAGTGGTGTGTTGGTGCAGCGTGGTGATGGTGTAGAGTGGTGGGTTGGTGCAGCGTGGTGATGGTGTAGAGTGGTGGGTTGGTGCAGCGTGGTGATGATGTAGAGTGGTGGGTTGGTGCAGCGTGGTGATGGTGTAGAGTGGTGGGTTGGTGCAGCGTGTTGATGGTGTAGAGTGGTGGGTTGGTGCAGCGTGGTGATGGTGTAGAGTGGTGGGTTGGTGCAGCGTGGTGATGGTGTAGAGTGGCGGGTTGGTGCAGCGTGGTGATGATGTAGAGTGGTGGGTTGGTGCAGCGTGGTGATGGTGTAGAGTGGTGTGTTGGTGCAGCGTGTTGATGGTGTAGAGTGGTGGGTTGGTGCAGCGTGGTGATGGTGTAGAGTGGTGGGTTGGTGCAGCGTGGTGATGGTGTAGAGTGGTGGGTTGGTGCAGCGTGGTTGATGGTGTAGAGGTGGGGGTTGGTGCAGCGTGGTGATGGTGTAGAGTGGCGGGTTGGTGCAGCGTGGTGATGGTGTAGAGTGGTGGGTTGGTGCAGCGTGGTGATGGTGTAGAGTGGTGGGTTGGTGCAGCGTGTTGGTGGTGTAGAGTGGTGGGTTGGTGCAGCGTGTTGATGGTGTAGAGTGGTGGGTTGGTGCAGCGTGTTGATGGTGTAGAGTGGTGGGTTGGTGCAGCGTGTTGATGGTGTAGAGTGGTGGGTTGGTGCAGCGTGTTGGTGGTGTAGAGTGGTGGGTTGGTGCAGCGTGTTGATGGTGTAGAGTGGTGGGTTGGTGCAGCGTGTTGATGGTGTAGAGTGGTGGGTTGGTGCAGCGTGGTGATGGTGTAGAGTGGTGGGTTGGTGCAGCGTGTTGATGGTGTAGAGTGGTGGGTTGGTGCAGCGTGTTGGTGGTGTAGAGTGGTGGGTTGGTGCAGCGTGTTGATGGTGTAGAGTGGTGGGTTGGTGCAGCGTGTTGGTGGTGTAGAGTGGTGTGTTGGTGCAGCGTGTTGATGGTGTAGAGTGGCGGGTTGGTGCAGCGTGTTGATGGTGTAGAGTGGTGGGTTGGTGCAGCGTGTTGGTGGTGTAGAGTGGTGGGTTGGTGCAGCGTGTTGATGGTGTAGAGTGGTGGGTTGGTGCAGCGTGTTGATGGTGTAGAGTGGCGGGTTGGTGCAGCGTGTTGGTGGTGTAGAGTGGTGGGTTGGTGCAGCGTGTTGATGGTGTAGAGTGGTGTGTTGGTGCAGCGTGTTGATGGTGTAGAGTGGTGTGTTGGTGCAGCGTGGTGATGGTGTAGAGTGGTGGGTTGGTGCAGCGTGGTGATGGTGTAGAGTGGTGTGTTGGTGCAGCGTGGTGATGGTGTAGAGTGGTGTGTTGGTGCAGCGTGTTGATGGTGTAGAGTGGTGTGTTGGTGCAGCGTGGTGATGGTGTAGAGTGGTGGGTTGGTGCAGCGTGTTGGTGGTGTAGAGTGGTGGGTTGGTGCAGCGTGTTGATGGTGTAGAGTGGTGTGTTGGTGCAGCGTGGTGATGGTGTAGAGTGGTGGGTTGGTGCAGCGTGGTGATGGTGTAGAGTGGTGGGTTGGTGCAGCGTGGTGATGGTGTAGAGTGGGGGGTTGGTGCAGCGTGTTGATGGTGTAGAGTGGTGGGTTGGTGCAGCGTGTTGATGGTGTAGAGTGGCGGGTTGGTGCAGCGTGTTGATGGTGTAGAGTGGTGGGTTGGTGCAGCGTGTTGATGGTGTAGAGTGGTGGGTTGGTGCAGCGTGTTGATGGTGTAGAGTGGTGGGTTGGTGCAGCATGTTGATGGTGTAGAGTGGTGGGTTGGTGCAGCGTGTTGATGGTGTAGAGTGGTGGGTTGGTGCAGCGTGTTGATGGTGTAGAGTGGTGGGTTGGTGCAGCGTGTTGATGGTGTAGAGTGGTGGGTTGGTGCAGCGTGTTGATGGTGTAGAGTGGTGGGTTGGTGCAGCGTGGTGATGGTGTAGAGTGGCGGGTTGGTGCAGCGTGTTGATGGTGTAGAGTGGTGGGTTGGTGCAGCGTGGTGATGATGTAGAGTGGTGGGTTGGTGTAGAGTGGTGGGTTGGTGCAGCGTGTTGATGGTGTAGAGTGGTGGGTTGGTGCAGCGTGTTGATGGTGTAGAGTGGTGGGTTGGTGCAGCGTGTTGGTGGTGTAGAGTGGTGGGTTGGTGCAGCGTGGTGATGATGTAGAGTGGTGGGTTGGTGCAGCGTGTTGATGGTGTAGAGTGGTGGGTTGGTGCAGCGAGTTGATGGTGTAGAGTGGTGGGTTGGTGCAGCGTGTTGGTGGTGTAGAGTGGTGGGTTGGTGCAGCGTGTTGCTGGTGTAGAGTGGTGGGTTGGTGCAGCGTGGTGATGGTGTAGAGTGGTGGGTTGGTGCAGCGTGTTGATGGTGTAGAGTGGCGGGTTGGTGCAGCGTGGTGATGATGTAGAGTGGTGGGTTGGTGCAGCGTGTTGATGGTGTAGAGTGGTGGGTTGGTGCAGCGTGTTGGTGGTGTAGAGTGGTGGGTTGGTGCAGCGTGTTGATGGTGTAGAGTGGTGGGTTGGTGCAGCGTGGTGATGGTGTAGAGTGGTGGGTTGGTGCAGCGTGTTGATGGTGTAGAGTGGTGGGTTGGTGCAGCGTGTTGATGGTGTAGAGTGGCGGGTTGGTGCAGCGTGTTGATGGTGTAGAGTGGTGGGTTGGTGCAGCGTGTTGATGGTGTAGAGTGGTGGGTTGGTGCAGCGTGGTGATTGTGTAGAGTGGTGGGTTGGTGCAGCGTGTTGATGGTGTAGAGTGGTGGGTTGGTGCAGCGTGTTGATGGTGTAGAGTGGTGGGTTGGTGCAGCGTGTTGATGGTGTAGAGTGGTGGGTTGGTGCAGCGTGTTGATGGTGTAGAGTGGTGGGTTGGTGCAGCGTGTTGATGGTGTAGAGTGGTGGGTTGGTGCAGCGTGGTGATGATGTAGAGTGGTGGGTTGGTGCAGCGTGTTGATGGTGTAGAGTGGTGGGTTGGTGCAGCGTGTTGATGGTGTAGAGTGGTGGGTTGGTGCAGCGTGTTGATGGTGTAGAGTGGCGGGTTGGTGCAGCGTGTTGATGGTGTTGAGTGGTGGGTTGGTGCAGCGTGTTGATGGTGTAGAGTGGCGGGTTGGTGCAGCGTGTTGATGGTGTAGAGTGGTGGGTTGGTGCAGCGTGTTGATGGTGTAGAGGGGGGGTTGGTGCAGCGTGTTGATGGTGTAGAGTGGTGGGTTGGTGCAGCGTGTTGGTGGTGTAGAGTGGTGGGTTGGTGCAGCGTGGTGATGGTGTAGAGTGGCGGGTTGGTGCAGCGTGTTGATGGTGTAGAGTGGTGGGTTGGTGCAGCGTGGTGATGGTGTAGAGTGGTGGGTTGGTGCAGCGTGGTGATGGTGTAGAGTGGTGGGTTGGTGCAGCGTGTTGATGGTGTAGAGTGGTGGGTTGGTGCAGCGTGTTGATGGTGTAGAGTGGTGGGTTGGTGCAGCGTGGTGATGGTGTAGAGTGGTGGGTTGGTGCAGCGTGTTGGTGGTGTAGAGTGGTGGGTTGGTGCAGCGTGTTGATGGTGTAGAGTGGTGGGTTGGTGCAGCGTGTTGCTGGTGTAGAGTGGTGGGTTGGTGCAGCGTGTTGATGGTGTAGAGTGGTGGGTTGGTGCAGCGTGTTGGTGGTGTAGAGTGGTGGGTTGGTGCAGCGTGTTGATGGTGTAGAGTGGTGGGTTGGTGCAGCGTGGTGATGGTGTAGAGTGGTGGGTTGGTGCAGCGTGGTGATGGTGTAGAGTGGTGGGTTGGTGCAGCGTGTTGGTGGTGTAGAGTGGCGGGTTGGTGCAGCGTGTTGATGGTGTAGAGTGGCGGGTTGGTGCAGCGTGTTGATGGTGTAGAGTGGTGGGTTGGTGCAGCGTGTTGATGGTGTAGAGTGGTGGGTTGGTGCAGCGTGTTGATGGTGTAGAGTGGCGGGTTGGTGCAGCGTGTTGATGGTGTAGAGTGGTGGTTGGTGCAGCGTGGTGATGGTGTAGAGTGGTGGGTTGGTGCAGCGTGTTGATGGTGTAGAGTGGTGGGTTGGTGCAGCGTGTTGATGGTGTAGAGTGGCGGGTTGGTGCAGCGTGTTGATGGTGTAGAGTGGTGGGTTGGTGCAGCGTGTTGATGGTGTAGAGTGGTGGGTTGGTGCAGCGTGTTGATGGTGTAGAGTGGCGGGTTGGTGCAGCGTGTTGATGGTGTAGAGTGGTGGGTTGGTGCAGCGTGGTGATGGTGTAGAGTGGTGGGTTGGTGCAGCGTGGTGATGGTGTAGAGTGGTGGGTTGGTGCAGCGTGGTGATGGTGTAGAGTGGCGGGTTGGTGCAGCGTGGTGATGGTGTAGAGTGGTGGGTTGGTGCAGCGTGGTGATGGTGTAGAGTGGTGGGTTGGTGCAGCGTGTTGATGGTGTAGAGTGGCGGGTTGGTGCAGCGTGGTGATGGTGTAGAGTGGCGGGTTGGTGCAGCGTGTTGATGGTGTAGAGTGGCGGGTTGGTGCAGCGTGGTGATGGTGTAGAGTGGTGGGTTGGTGCAGCGTGGTGATGGTGTAGAGTGGTGGGTTGGTGCAGCGTGGTGATGGTGTAGAGTGGTGGGTTGGTGCAGCGTGGTGATGGTGTAGGGGTGGTGGGTTGGTGCAGCGTGGTGATGGTGTAGAGTGGTGGGTTGGTGCAGCGTGGTGATGGTGTAGAGTGGCGGGTTGGTGCAGCGTGGTGATGGTGTAGAGTGGTGGGTTGGTGCAGCGTGGTGATGGTGTAGAGTGGCGGGTTGGTGCAGCGTGGTGATGGTGTAGAGTGGTGGGTTGGTGCAGCGTGGTGATGGTGTAGAGTGGTGGGTTGGTGCAGCGTGGTGATGGTGTAGAGTGGTGGGTTGGTGCAGCGTGGTGATGGTGTAGAGTGGTGGGTTGGTGCAGCGTGGTGATGGTGTAGAGTGGTGGGTTGGTGCAGCGTGGTGATGGTGTAGAGTGGCGGGTTGGTGCAGCGTGTTGATGGTGTAGAGTGGTGGGTTGGTGCAGCGTGGTGATGGTGTAGAGTGGTGGGTTGGTGCAGCGTGGTGATGGTGTAGAGTGGCGGGTTGGTGCAGCGTGGTGATGGTGCAGACGGCAGCATAGGACAGGATCATGTGGAGGAATGTTGTTGTAGCCTTAGGACCCACTGGGGATGAAGAGGATAAGTACGTACGTAAGTAAGTAAGTAAGTAATATTGGCATAGAATGGTGGTGTCATATATCGGTAAAGAGTGTTGTGATGTTGGTATAGAGTGGTGATGTCATATGTTGATGTATCGTGTGGTGATGTTGGTATAGGGTGGTAGTGTCATATGTTGGTGTATCGGGTGGTGATGTTAGTATAGAGTCGTGATGTCATATGTTGGTGTATCGTGTGGTGATGTTGGTATAGAGTGGTGATGTCATATGTTGGTATATCGTGTGATGATGTTAGTATAGAGTGGTGATGTTATATGTTGGTGTATCGTGTGGTGATGTTAGTATAGAGGCGTGATGTCATATGTTGGTGTATCGTGTGGTGATGTTAGTATAGAGTGGTGATGTATATGTTGGTGTATCGTGTGGTGATGTTAGTATAGAGGCGTGATGTCATATGTTGGTGTATCATGTGGTGATGTTAGTTTAGGGTGGTGATGTCATATGTTGGTGTATCGTGTGGTGATGTTAGTTTAGGGTGATGATGTCATACGTTGGTGTATCATGTGGTGATGTTAGTTTAGGGTGGTGATGTCATATGTTGGTGTATCATGTGGTGATGTTAGTTTAGGGTGATGATGTCATACGTTGGTATATCGCGTGGAGATGTTGGTATTGAATGGTGGTGTCATATATTGACAAAGAGTAGATGTGATGATGGTGTATTGTGTGGTGATGTTGGTATAGAGTGTTGGTGATGATGGTTTAGAATATGGTGTCAAATATTGATAAAGAGTGTATGTGATGTTGATGTATCGTCGTGTGGTGATGTTGGTATAGAGTAGTGGTGATGTTGATATAGAGTGGTGGTGATGTTGGTATAGAGTGATGGTGATGTTGGTATAGAATGATGGTGTCATATATTGATAAAGAGTGGAGGTGATGTTGGTGTATCGTGCGGTGATGTTGGTATAGAATGATGATGTTTTATATTGATACAGAGTGGAGGTGATGTTGGTGTATCATGTGGTGATGTTGGTATAGAGTGGTGGTGTCATATTGATAAAGAGTGGAGGTGATGTTGGTATAGAGTGGATGTGATGTTGGTATAGAGTGGATGTGATGTTGGGATAGAGTGGAGGTGATGTTGGTATAGAGTGGTGGTGATGTTGGTGTATCGCGTGGTGATGTTGGTATAGAGTGGAGGTGATGTTGGTATAAAGTGGAGGTGATGTTGGTATAGAGTGGAGGTGATGTTGGTGTATCGTGTGATGATTTTGTGTATCGTGTGGTGATGTTGGTATGGAGTGGAGGTGATGTTGGTATAGAGTGGTGGTGATGTTGGTATAGAGTGGTGGTAATGTTGGTATAGAAAGTTGGTGATGTTGATATAGAGTGGTGGTGATATTGGTATAGAGTGGTGGTGTCATATTGATAAAGAATGGTGGTGATGTTGGTATATCGCGTGGTGATGTTGGTATAGAGTGGAGGTGATGTTGGTGTATCGCGTGGTGATGTTGGTATAGAGTGGAGGTGATGTTGGTGTTGGTGTATCGTGTGGTGATGTTGGTATAGAGTGGAGGTGATGTTGGTATAGAGTGAAGGTGATGTTGGTGTTGGTGTGTCGTGTGGTGATGTTGGTATAGAGTGGAGGTGATGTTGGTATAGAGTGAAGGTGATGTTGGTGTTGGGGGATTTTGGTTTGAGTGGGGGGATGTTGGTATAGAGTAAAGGTGATGTTGGTATTGAGTGAAGGTGATGTTGGTGTTGGTTTTCGTGTGGTGATGTTGGTATAGAGTGGTGATGATGTTGGTATAGAGTGAAGGTGATGTTGGTATAGAGTGAAGTTGATATTGGTGTTGGTGTATCGTGTTTTTGATGTTTTAGAGTGGGGTGATTTGGTAAAAGATGGGGTGATTTTGGGTTTATAAAAGTAGGTGATGTTGGTATAAAAGTGGTGGTGATGTTTTTTATAATTGTAGGTGATGTTGGTATAGAGGGGATGTGTTGGTTATCCGGGTGATGTTGGTATAAGGGGAAAGGTGATTTGGTATAAGTAAAAGGGTGTTGGTGTTGGTGAATCGTGTGGTGATGTTGGTATAGAGGGGGTGATTTTATATGGGGGGGTGATGTTGGTATAAAAGGGGGGTGTTTGGTATAGGGGTGGTGGTGATGTTGGTATAAGTGTAGGTGATGTTGGTATAGAGTGGGGTGATTTGGTATAAAGGGGTGGTGATGTTGGAAATTGGGGGTGATTTTGGGAAAAGTGGTTGATTTTTAAATTATGATGTTTTTTAAAAGGGGGGTGATGTTTTATAAGTGGGTGATTTTGGGTTATAAATTGGTGGTTTTTTGGGTTTTAAAATTGGTGATTTTGGGTATAAGGGGGAGGTGATTTGGTATGGTGGGGGTATTTTTTAAAGTTTGGTGATTTGGTAAAGTGGGTGATTTGGTATGAGGGGAAGGATTTGGTATAATTGGTGGTGATGTTGGTATAAGTGGGGTGTGTTGGTATAAGTGGGTGATGTTGGTATAGGTTTGGTGATGTTGGTATAGGGGGTTGATGTTGGTATAGGTGTAGGTGATGTTTTTAGAGGGAGGTGATTTTGGGTATAAAAATTGGTGGTGATTTTGGGTTATGAGGGGTTGGTGATTTTGGTATGATGGGGGTTGATTTGGGTTATAGGGGGTGTGGGTTGATTTTGGGTTTAAAGTGGAGGTGATGTTGGTATAGAGTGGTGGTGATTTTGGGTTTGGTGGGGGTTTTGATGTTGGTTTTGGGGTGGTGATTTGGTATAGAGGGGTTGGTTGATTTGGTATAAATTGGTGGTGATGTTGGTAAAAATTAAAGGTGATTTTTATAAGTGGAGGTGATTTGTTATAAAGTGGTGGTGATGTTGGTTTTGATGGGGTGATGTTGGTAAGAGGGGAAAGGTGTGTTGGTAATTAATTAGGTGATGTTGGTATAAGTGGTGGTTGATGTTGGTATAGAGTGGTGGTGATGTTGGCATAGAGGGGTTTTTGGTGATGTTGGTATAGAGTGTAGGTGATGTTGGTATAAAAGGGGAGGTGATTTTTGATGGGGGGAATTTTAAAGGGGTTTGGTATAAAGTGGTTTTTGATGTTGGTATAGAGTGGGGGTGATTTTGGGATATAGGTGGGGTGATTTTGGTATAAAGGGGAGGTGATGTTGGTATAGAGGGGGGTGATGTTGGAATGAGGGGTTTTTTATTTGGGTAAGAGTGGGGTGATGTTGGTTTGATGTAGGTATTTGGTTTTAATTTTTGGGGGTGATGTTGGTTAGAGTGGGGTGATGTTGGTATATAGTGGGGGTTTATGTTGGTTGGGTGGGGTGATTTGGTATAGGTGGGGTTTAGTTGGTTAAGGTGGAGGTGATTTGGGATGATGGGGTATTGGAAGGAATTTTATTTAAAATAAGGGGGTTTTGGATTGAGGGGGTTGGTATAAGTGGGGGTTTATGTTGGTTAGAGTGGAGGTGAGTTGGTATAGAGTGGGGTGGGGGAAATTGACGTTGGTATGATGGAGGGGGAGTTGGTATAGAAAAGGTGACGTTTTTAAGAGTGGAGGTGAGTTGGTATAAAATTGGAGGTGCCCGTTGGTGAAATGGAAATTTAAGAAGGGGGTTGGTATAGATGGGGGTGACTTGGTATAAGGGGAAAGGTGACTTTTTTAGAGGGGTTGGGGGCGTTGGTATAGGGAGGTGAGTTGGTATAAAAAAAAGGGGTAAACCGTTGGTATAAGTGGAGGGGGCTTGGTTAAAAAATTTAAGATGTGGTGACTTTTGGTTTTGAAGTGGAGGTAAAACTTTGGGAATAAAAGTGGAGGTGACTTGGTATAAGTGGGGTTTTATTGGGTATAAAATTAAATTTGGATGATTAAATTTAAGGGTGGGGGTGACTTTTATGAGGGGAAAATTGACGTTGGTATGGGTGGGGGAAACTTTGGGTATAAATTAGGTGACGTTGGTATAGAGTAGAAGGTGACGTTGGTATAGAGTGGAGGTGACGTTGGTATAGAGTAGAGGTGACGTTGGTATAGAGTAGAGGTGACGTTGGTATAGAGTGGAGGTGACGTTGGTATAGAGTGGAGGTGGATACAAATACAGCTTTGTTTCATTGTTTATTTAAAATATCATCTTTATCTCTAGAATGTTATTGGATAAGTATATTGTGATGTCTTCTTATTGGTGTTATAATCCAACGGTGTCATCGTAACGTTAGTTAAATGTACCAAGTCCAAGGTTGTCGTAGTGTTTGTGTCATGTGTTGTCCTAATGTTTGTGTCCTAGTGCTTCTGTCGTAGTCCCGCCGGCTCCAGCGAGATTCATGATCAGTAAACCACCGTAAAACGCCGATTTTAGAAACATGTGTATCGTATTTCTGGCACCGTCTTCTTGGCCACAAACCCAATCACCTGATGAACGAACAATTATGTTGTCAAATCCACTTGTTGTAGATTATTCTTTTAATCATACTCTTCATAAGTCTGTAGCGTTGGAAGGCCATGAATCTCTTTGAACTCTGGTAGTTGGCGTCCATTTGTTCGATGAGGTCTCGGATCATGGAGATCTTGCGCCGGAACTGTTTGATCTGTTCCTGTATGTCGCTGCTCTCGAGACTGATCTCTTGGGTCGACAACCCTGCAACACCAGCGGCAACATTACGTGTTAGTTGGGCATCTGAACTCACGCTGTAGCCACCTGTCACATTAATACACAGGGTTTCCACGTGCATTTTTTCTGGGTTAAATCGTATTTTTAGGACATAGAAACGGCTGAATGGAACAACGACAGGAGGTTGCAATCTTCTAGCTAACGTTCATGGTTTGGGAATGAACACTGCATCTGGTATATAGCTTAACTCAGATAAAATGCAATTCTAATACAGCGCGATTTGAAGTCAGCAGAACTGCTGAAGACGCTTTGCTGTTTACACTCCAGACCTAGTGAATACCATCTTACTGCGCGTAAGCACAAACGCACGCACACAGGCACGCACGCACGCAGGCACGCACGCACAGCAAGACAAGCACGCAAGCACACACACACACACACACACACACACACACACACACACACACACACACACACACACACACACACACACACACACACACACACACACACACACACACACACACACACACACACACACACACACACACACACACACACACACACTCATTAATACGATTGTGAGAACTGGAACAACTTTGAGCGAATAAACCTGCCCACGAGGTTTAAAGCGGCTGCGATAGAGGCAATACAGTGACGTGCTCTCAAGACTAACTGCTCTACAGTGTGGCACGGAAGACCGATGAATTGTGGGAAGAGGTTCATAGATTCGTAGGGAAACCTTCCTTAAACGAGGTAACACGGGGCCGCATACGTCGCGAAAAATTGCAATATGTTATCATTGGGATACTTCTGAGCCAAGCAATGTGTATAATTCGGCCCCTGCCTTGCAAAATGGGAAAAGAAGATATTGCTTTATAATGCACGCACCAACTTTGACGGCTATTGTGGGACTGCTACTAAAACATTCACATTAAGAGTAAATTGGATTTATCCTGCACAGTCTCTCATTCTGTGCATAGTACAATTACTGAACAATGTCTCACTCGGTGCATAGTACAATTACTGAACAGTCTCTCACTCTGTGCATAGTACAATTACTGAACAGTCTCTCACTCTGTGCATAGTACAATTACTGAACAGTCTCTCACTCTGTGCATAGTACAATTACTCAACAATGTCTCACTCGGTGCATAGTACAATTAGTGAACAGTCTCTCACTCTGTGCATAGTACAATTACTGAACAGTCTCTCACTCTGTGCATAGTACAATTACTGAACAGTCTCTCACTCTGTGCATAGTACAATTACTGAACAGTCTCTCACTCTGTGCATAGTACAATTACTGAACAGTTTCTCACTCTGTGCATAGTACAATTACTGAACAATGTCTCACTCGGTGCATAGTACAACTACTGAACAGTCTCTCACTCTGTGCATAGTACAATTACTGAACAGTCTCTCACTCTGTGCTTAGTACAATTACTGAACAATCTCTCACTCTGTGCATAGTACAATTACTGAACAGTCTCTCACTCTGTGCATAGGACAATTACTGAACAGACTCTCACTCTGTGCATAGTACAATTACTGAACAGTCTCTCACTATGTGCATAGTTAAACTACTGAACAGTCTCTCACTCTGTGCATAGTACAACTACTGGACAGTTTCTCACTCTGTGCATAATACAATTACTGAACAGTCTCTCACTCTGTGCATAGTACAACTACTGAACAATCTCTCACTCTGTGCATAGTACAACTACTGAACCACTTTTCTTAAACTCGGGTGGCATAGTACAATTACTGAACAGTCTCTCACTCTGTGCATAGTACAATTACTGAACAGTCTCTCACTATGTGCATAGTTAAACTACTGAACAGTCTCTCACTCTGTGCATAGTACAACTACTGAACAGTCTCTCACTCTGTGCATAAGTACAATTACTGAACAGTCTCTCACTCTGTGCATAGTACAATTACTGAACAGTCTCTCACTCTGTGCATAGTACAATTACTGAACAGTCTCTCACTCTGTGCATAGTACAACTACTGAACAGTAGTTAAAAGCGGCCTACTTTGTGCATACATTCGGAACTGGCTTCACTCTGTGCATAAGTACAACCCTCCCTGGAACAGGTTTCCCCCAACTCTGTTGCTTTTAAAAAAAACAATTACGAATTTTGTTTTTCTAAAAACTCTGTGTATAGTACAATTACTGAACAATCTCTCACTCTGTGCATAGGACAATTACTGAACAGTCTCTCACTCTGTGCATAGTACGGGCGGGCGGGCGGGCGGGCAGGCAGGGAGATGAAAGAGCGTGCGCCTTTTTGATCATTGTTGCTGGTGCCATTACATTCTGTACTTACTGATATATCTTTGAAACCGTCACCAAAAATTGGCAGTCGTCTATTGCGGATGTAATGTATCATTGCCGGGAAATATCGCCTACACTGTTTGACATTCAGAGACCTGTCGTGTCGGTCCAATTTCCTCATTACACTATTATAAATGATATAACTATATTCATACGAATAATTCATTTCGTTTCAATTCATTTCGTGCCGATGATATCACATAAGTGGAAGGTTTATTTTACAAAAGTCGCTACTATGTCAATATTCACACTGATTAATAATGTAGAAAAACAAGCCTGGTAAAACATACATACACACATAGACCTTGTATGTGTTGAACTCTCTTATTTTTATTCATACGTTTGTTCCATTTAGTAAACTAGTATACTATATATATATATATATATATATATATATATATATATATATATATATATATATATTATAGAGGTGACACTGCAAGAATTCGATGAAGAACTTAGGGAAACCAGATTGGTATGGGATGTAATTGGGATCGGAGAAGTGAGAAGACGAGAGGAATGTTTCACTACCTTACAAAGCGGCAACCTACTATACCATTATAAGGGAAACAACGGCCAAGTAGGCTTTCTCACAAACAGGAAATGGAAAGATATAATGAGGGTAAACAGCATCAACCCCAGAGCAGCAGAACTTGTTCTGTGCATAATAATTAAAACGCAACAAATTAAAGATTGTGCATATATATGCACCAACAACATCATACTCATAATAAAATATAACTAGCTTCTACAATAGCGATGGGAAACTTCAATGCGCTAATAGGGAAAAGAACAAACCCTATGGAAACGGCAACGGGGAAATTTGGGATCGATTGAAAAACAAAAGAATGGGCAACATCAAGAAAGCATAAAATCATGGACACCTTGTTTCAGAAGAAAGCAGGGAGGAGATGGACATGGAAAAACCTAAACGATGTAACGAAGATCGAAATTGACTCCATCGCAACAAACAGGCCAGACTTCGTCACAGACGTAACAATCATCAACCAAGACAACACTGGAAGTGACCACAGAATGGATATGAGCAACATCAAACTCAGTGAAGAGGTGGAAAGGAAAACATTGATAACCAAGAGGCCTCAAAGAGTAGTTGCCACACAAATAAGATCAAAGAAGTTCGAATTCCAACTCAAATTGAGAAACCGGTTCAAGACACTACAAGAACTAGACGACATCGACACTATGAGCGAGACCATCTCAGACATGATCCAACAAAGAGCGTCAACAAGCCACTGAAATCGAGGATATCGTCACTAACACGAGCCCTGGTGACGAAACGACGAAAGTGGTGGGAAACGGCGACGACAAACAACGAATAGACTACGCAGAAATATGCAAGACCATCAAAGAGAAAGCAAGAGAGGACATCAGGAAATACAACCAAGAGATCATATGAGAAACGATCATGACATCAAAGAGCCTGTTGAAAGTTCGAAGATCGCAGAAGCTATGCCAATATAGACGACCACACTCCTGGACAAGGAGGGTAGAGAACTCCATGATCAAGATAAGATCATAGATTGAATAGAGGAATTCTGACGAGCTATACGGCTATGAACAGAGTACCATAATTCACACTCACCCAAAAAGAGGTACCAGGGATAACATCATGGGAGGTGGAAGCAGCACTACAAGATATGAAGGATGGGACAACAACAGGCAACGACCATATCAACATCGAAACATTGAAAGCAGGAGAAGATACCATCTCGAAGACATTTGCTAAGCTGTACATAAATGCGTGGAAGAACGCAAAGATGGTGATCATTAAAAAAGGGACATAAGAAGACCTCAAGAATTACAGACCGATATAATCTACTATCAAACATCTATAAAGTACTCACGAAAATACTAATGAAAAGGCTAGAGAAGATACTCAACGAAAACCAGCCATAAGTGCAAACTGGATTCAGAAGCGGATACTCAACGACAGACCACATCCACGTCGTAAACCAACTGAAAGAGAAGTGCAGATAATATAATATCCCAGTCTGAATCACATTCTTCGACTTCGAGAAAGCCTTCGACTTAGTGCAAACTCAAGCAATACCGACTACGCTTCAAGAACAGGTGATAGAAGATGGGTACATCGAACTCCTGAAGGAAATCTACACCAATAGCATCATAACAGTCCACCTACACAAGAAAGCAACAAGATCAACACCAGGAGTGGTGTACGACAGGGAGATACCATATCGCCCAAGCTGTTTATGGCAGCTCTCGAAAGCATATTCCGACGACTGACTTGGGAAACCAGAGGCTTGAAGATAGAGGGCGAATATCTTAGTCATCTTCGCTTCGCCGACTACATATTCATAATCGCTAACACACCGCAGGAACTACAACAAATTACTGGAATTAGCTGATGAAAGTGAAAATCATGGTCTGAAGATGAACAAGTCGAAGATAAAGGTGGTAATGGAAAACGACACACCAATATATATCAACAACGCTCAGGTCGAGAACGTTGAAAGCTACATCTACCTGGGACAGATATATAGCACCAGAGACAAAATCCAAGACAAGGAGATTCAAAGAAGACTCACGACCGGATGGACAGCATTCGTCAGGCACCACGGCATCTTGAAGAGACAAGTCTACAACTCATTCGTACTTCCAGCAATGACATACTTCGCGGATATATGGGCATTCAAGCAAAGAACAAGCTAACAGCCGCACAAACAAAAATGGAATGGAGTATGTTAAACATCACATACCGGAACAGAAAAAAAATCATCTGGGTAAGAGAAAAGACAACGGTCACAGACGTGATTGAACAAGTAAGAAGACGGAAGTGAACCTGAGACGGTGGAGAGACGAATTAGACGACTACTGGAAGATGTTAAGATGTTAGTACCATCTGGCAGCACATACACACGCACGCACGCACGCACGCGCGCGCGCACACATACACACACACACAGACACACACATACACACACACACACACACACACACAACACACACACAACACACACACAACACACACACACACACACACACACACACACACACACACACACACACACACACACACAGACTGTGTACCATAACATTTGCTACCACCACCAAATATCGGAAGCTTCCTGTTGGAAATGTGTACACGAGTTATACACATTGCACAATTATCACACTACCAGACACCGGTGTGTAAGAGCAGGTGTCTCAGACGACGGCGAAACACGACACGTGTACCAGACACCGGTGTGTAAGAGCAGGTGTCTCACACGACGGCGAGACATGACACGTGTACCAGACACCGGTGTGTAAGAGCAGGTGTCTCAGACGACGGCGAGACACGACACGTGTACCAGACACCGGTGTGTAAGAGCATGTCTCTCTGACGACGGCGAAACACGACACGTGTACCAGACACCGGTGTGTAAGAGCAGGTGTCTCACACGACGGCGAGACACGACACGTGTACCAGACACCGGTGTGTAAGAGCAGGTGTCTCACACGACGGCGAGACACGACACGTGTACCAGACACCGGTGTGTAAGAGCAGGTGTCTCACGCGACGGCAAGACACGACACTGTACCAGACACCGGTGTATAAGAGCAGGTGTCTCACGCGACGGTGAGACACGACACGTGTACCAGACACCGATGTGTAAGAGCAGGTGACTCAGACGACAGCGAGACACGACACGTGTACCAGACACCGGTGTGTAAGAGCAGGTGTCTCACGCGACGGCAAGACACGACACTGTACCAGACACCGGTGTATAAGAGCAGGTGTCTCACACTGTACCAGACACCGGTGTGTAAGAGCAGGTGTCTCACGCGACGGCGAGACACGACACGTGTACCAGACACCGGTGTATAAGAGCAGGTGTCTCACGCGACGGCAAGACACGACACTGTACCAGACACCGGTGTGTAAGAGCAGGTGTCTCACGCGACGGCAAGACACGACACTGTACCAGACACCGGTGTATAAGAGCAGGTGTCTCACACTGTACCAGACACCGGTGTGTAAGAGCAGGTGTCTCACACTGTACCAGACACCGGTGTGTAAGAGCAGGTGTCTCACACTGTACCAGACACCGGTGTGTAAGAGCAGGTGTCTCACACGACGGCGAGACACGACACGTGTACCAGACACCGGTGTATAAGAGCAGGTGTCTCAGACGACAGCGAGACATGACACGTGTACCAGACACCGGTGTTTAAGAGTAGGTGTCTCACACGACGGCGAGACACGACACGTGTACCAGACACCGGTGTGTAAGAGAAGGTGTCTCACACGACGGCGAGACACGACACGTGTACCAGACACCGGTGTGTAAGATCAGGTGTCTCATACGACGGCGAGACATGACACGTGCCTAACGACACGACTCTGCAATACAGTGGAACAAAAAGATAAGAATATATACGATCCTGTATTGACCTAACGTACACAGCTGGATCAATCGATGTAGCTCTGGTTAAGCGGGCTGGGACAGTCTAGCCTGCCTTCATTAGTAGTGTTGCCGATTGTATTTTCACAGCTAAACCGACAGCGAATAGCGTCCAGGGCGAGCCACAACCAAGGGCAATCTATGAGAATCGTCGTTAACATTGATTGCACAATATTATCTAGACGTAATACTATGTCCCGATATTATTTGGGCATGTCATTATTGTTGTCAAGAGCTGCAGATGGAAGTCATGGAACTACGCAGATATTACTGCGCATCAATTTAGTCTGAGCCAACATGATATCAGGTAGCTTAGAATAAGTAATTATCTAAGTCATTATAATATCATAAGATAATTCGTTGTCTGTTAGTTTGTACACCCACATCTCCGTTAAGTTTTGCACGAATTGAAATCTATATCCGTCCATGCCTGATGCTGGCTATGTCACATAACCGGGTATCCCCGTTCGATAATGGAAAAGGTTTTTCTAGCAATTAGGCCACTGACCAGTTATAACGTATTAATGCAGAGAGGCTGGAAACATTTGGGATGGATGTTGGGTGTCTGGCACATGTGACAAGTTGAACGCGTGCCATTTATGGCAAAAGGTTTCCTAAAACTAGGCCACTGACCACTTAATAATTACAACCAGGGTACGCTGGACACATTTGGTATAGCTTGGGGTATCTGGTACATATGACTGCCTCTTACAATGGCGGATTACCAGCTAGTGTAGAATATGATTCTACGTGAAACTATTGTACATAATGCAGAGGGGACCGTGGAAACGCCCTGTCTAAAAGTCGTATCGTAGGGTCACCTTCCGCGTTACATTAGTTCCACCCATCGTCAGTGACAACTTTGCTCATTGTGTTTCATTCTACAGCTGTATTAGAGGCCTAATTGTGTTGTGACGAGAGAAAGTGAAATATTGAGATGTACGGTTAGGTGCAAGTAAATTGTGTACAGTCACTAGGACCTCTACAGAGGCGCTGTCTGGGGCACGAGAGAAGCAACAGCTGGCGGCATAAAATAATCACGAATTAGTTTAAACTATTTATCGTATTATTTGGTATATGCGTGGAATTTATCTCTGCATAAAACGAACGCATTCAACTGGAAGGAACTGAACTACACGACACTGGTCCTACAGATGGAGCCACTGGTCCTGTACCTGTTTTGTCGGTTACTATCTCTCGACCAGATTTGTGAGAGGAAGATGCAATTTGATATATCTTCGGAGATGTACACCAAAGATGCTAAGACAACATTATAAAAATACAACCACTTCAGAAGCATTGCATCATTAAATATGCGGATTATTATGCAAAGAAGGAACTACTGATGTACCTCTGTCAATAATACTGGTTTCGCAGTATTCCTGGTGAACGTATTGGAATTGTTGATAAAAGATGTTCCGTTACTTTACAATACATGAAATACCATACCAACAAACATGTGTGTTTGGGCGCACGCACACGAATTTGACATGCTCTAAACCAATAAAGCATAATAATATGCATACTTGCATTTAAACAAAATTGTGCACGTAACATATTTCCATATTTATGGAAGAAAAAACAATATGAATCCCTGACATGAGTAAAAGAAATGAAACGTTTCAATATATTTTACAACACACACACGCACGCACGCACGCACGCACACACACATACACACACACACTCACGCACGCACGCACACACTCACCACACACACACACACGCACGCACGCACGCACGCACGCAGCGCACGCACGCACCATGTACGCACGCACGCACGCACGCACACACACTCACACACAAGCACACACACACACGCACGCACACACACACACACACACGCACGCACGCTGGCACGCATGTACGCACGCACGCACGCACGCACACACCACGCACGCACACACACACACACACACACACACACACACACACACACACACATACACACACACACACACACACACACACACGCACGCACGCACGCACACACACACACGCACGCACGCACGCACGGCAGCCGGCACGCCGGCACGCATGTATGCACGCACGCACGCACGCACGCACGCACGCACGCACGCACGCAGACACACACACACACACACACACACACACACACACCAACATTACCTCCTATGACCGTCAAATCGAATACCATTAGATACGCGAACGTTTATTTTCTGTGTAGCTAGACTGACGCATTAAGTTTAACGTGAACGTCAATCAGACACACTTCACTCACCACTCTGCAATGGCAGTCAACTTATCGCGGCATGGGTCCAAAAAGCCACACAATTATCCCGCTCATTGGACACCAATAAACGACACAGCTGTGTCGGTCTGAGTCTTAGGATTAAGTAGCAGAATGCAGCTTTGAGAATGTGAGCACCGGCTCTCTGCCATGGGTTCTACATGAGTTTGCTGCTAAATGGATGCATTTGGTTCCCGTCCAGTCTCCACTGCACGTGCGCAGACTCGGCAAACTACGACAACTTGCCACCGGTCGCTGTCTGTTGACACTATCATGTCGCAGTTCATATTACGTCAACGCACCAGACATGCATAAATACGTGTCAATCATATAAATGGAAATTCGGCTTACGTTCAATATCAACTGTTCACGGTTGATGTCTGTCGTTGCACAAGATTCGTTGAACGAACGGTTAATAATATGAACATAGGAGCGTGCCACGTTACACAAATTAGGGCACAACATAATTAGAACATAACACAGTTGGAACATGTCCACACCGCACCCATAACTTATCCACACCAATCCACACCATGTCCACACTACATCCACATTACATTAAAACACATCCACACCACATCTACAACACCACACCCACAACACCACACCTACAACACATCCACATCACCTCCACACCTCATCCACAACACCTCCACACCTCAACCACAACACATCAACAACACATACACACCTCATCCACAACACATCAACAACACATACACACCTCATCCACAACACATCAACAACACATACACACCTCATCCACAACACATCAACAACACGCCCGACCAGAACACATTCAGAACACAATCAATACACAACCAGAACATGTCGACAAAACAGCTTACATATATCCACAACGCCGGAACACATCCAAACACAATCAGAATATGTCCATAACAGAACTAGCGCACATTCGAAGCCACCCAAAGATAAAGTTTCACATTCCATTCCACGATCCATGTGACAATGATGACATATCGAGGCAATACAAGATAATTTATGCCTTGATCAGAATGTTTTACATGTGTAAACATATTCATTTATTTAAATCCTACTGTATTCATTATAAACATACCCGCTGTGATGTTGCTATTGAGCAGATTAAATGAGAAAACTGTGTGTAGCATACAATAATGTGTTTAGATTGTTTATGCAATGAACCTCGGAATTGTAGTGCGAGTTCTATGTTTGTGTCAAGAGACTTACCCACATGTAAAATGTTAATAAGAAAAAAATTGCAAAGTTTTATGACGTGTGTAGCTAGATCGGGCAATGAAATACTACAGAGTGTCATGAATAGTGATGCTCTGTATACATGTAAATGTACGTACGTGTCGCCATCGGCGAAACATGCTTTATGTATATAGTTATTAGTCATACTTTAGTTTACCTTTTTATATGACTGTAATGTTCCGGAATAAAGCTATTGAATTGAATATCCGCAATACATCCACGACATGGCTGGAACACATCCATGGCATGACTGAAACACATTCACAAGACAACCGGAACACATCAGTAACACAACTGGAACACATCAATAACAAAACCGGAACAAATCAATAACACAACCGGAACACATCAATAACAAAACCGGAACACACCAATAACAAAACCGGAACATATCAATAACAAAACCAGAACACATCCACAACAGAAATGGAACACATCCACAACACAACTGGAACACATCCATAACACAAATGGAACACATCCACAACACAACACAATCATCAATAACACAATCGGAACACATCCATAACACAACCGGAACACATCAATAACATAACCGGAACACATCAATAACACAACCGGAACACATCCACAACAGAAATGGAACACATCCACAACACAACTGGAACACATCCATAACACAAATGGAACACATCCACAACACAACACAATCATCAATAGCACAAACTGAACACATCAATAACACAAACGGAACACATCAATAAAAAAACCGTAACACATCCACAACACAAATGGAACACATCAACAACACAACCGGAACACATCCATAACACAAATGGAACACATCCATAGCACAAATGGAACACATCCACAACATAACAGGAACACACCCACAACACAACTGGAACACATCAACAACACAACCGGAACACACCCGTAGCACAAATGGAACACATCCACAACATAACAGGAACACATCAACAACACAACTGGAACACATCCACGACACAGCTGGAACATGTGGCTGACCACTATCACAACACAGACGGTTCACACCACTCTCTTCACATGTGTTCATCATGTCATCGAGAACTATCTGTGACGTCGGAGAACAGGGGCAACTGACACGGGGCAACTGACAGGAACGTCTTCGAACCCTTCTCCCTGCCCCCACTGACACTCAACCTCGGCCTGCTATTGGGCCATCTTTTGAGAGGCACATTACCAATCGGCCAAACTTAACCACACTAAACCGGTTAACATATCACTGTAATACGCGCGGTCGAATTACGCTGAACACTTAACGTCTCTTCGAATCACACCGCCAGAGGCTGATGTCGCGAGGAGAACGACACATCCACGTTAGTGTCTCTTCAAGAACGGTCGTTGTCCGAGATTGCATGTAAGTGACGTCGTTGGCAGGGCAATAATGGCAGGAGAGGTACAGTGCGTCTGTGATGGATGCTTTACTTAGATAGCATTAGCGGTGAACAAAGGACGCATGTCGCGGTGCGGCCTCGGCCCCAGCCCCGGCCGGGCGTTTGGCGTACGGGACGACGGCCAGGGCCCGGCAGAGAGTGGCCGTATGTAAACGACCGACGAGATCATCGGCGTATGATGCGATCGCTCCGGTAACTGGTACCATCTGTATGTGGGGCGGGATAACAAGCCTATTGATTTATCAAAGGATATAACCCAAATAATTACGACCTTTCCAGCAGGGAATTTCTCAATTTGACAGAACACTTTTGTTCGTGCTTTTTGTTTGTAATAATAGTTACGTCATAATATTTTTTTCATTAAATACTCAAACAATCATGGCAGTCACTAGACACATGGAGGTTTCCGACAGAAGTGTATTTCCCGTTATTATTATTCCCCAATACAACGTACAAACCTCCACCACTGCGGACATTGTGAGCAGATATTAGTACCGTCACGTGTCACCGTGGAGACAATGCAATCACCATCACATGTCACAGTCGAGAGTAGCACTATCACCATCACATGTCACCGTCGAGAGTAGCACTATCATCATCACATGTCACCGTCGAGAGTAGCACTATCACCGTCACATGTCACCGTCGAGAGTAGCACTATCACCATCACATGTCACATTCGAGAGTAGCAATATCACCATCACATGTCACCGTCGAGACTAGCACTATCACCATCACATGTCACAGTCGAGAGTAGCACTATCACCATCACATGTCACCATCGAGAGTAGCACTATCATCATCACATGTCACCGTCGAGAGTAGCACTATCACCGTCACATGTCACCTTCGAGAGTAACACTATCACAATCACATGTCACCGTCGAGAGTAGCACTATCACAATCACATGTCACCGTCGAGAGTAGCACTATCACCGTCACATGTCACCTTCGAGAGTAACACTATCACCGTCACATGTCACCTTCGAGAGTAACACTATCACAATCACATGTCACCGTCGAGAGTAGCACTATCACAATCACATGTCACCGTCGAGAGTAGCACTATCACCACCACATGGCACTGTCGAGAGTAACACTATCACCATCACATGGCACCATCGAGAGTAGCACTATCACAATCACATGTCACCGTCGAGAATAGCACTATCACCATCACATGTCACCGTCGAGAGTAGCACTATCACCATCACATGTCACCATCGAGAGTAGCACTATCACCACCACATGGCACTGTCGAGAGTAACACTATCACCATCACATGTCACCATCGAGAGTAACACTATCACCATCACATGTCACCGTCGAGGCTAGCACTATCACCATCACATGTCACAGTCGAGAGTAGCACTATCACATCACATGTCACCGTCGAGAGTAGCACTATCACCGTCACATGTCACCTTCGAGAGTAACACTATCACCATCACATGGCACCATCGAGACTAGCACTATCACAATCACATGTCACCGTCTAGAGTAGCACTATCACAATCACATGTCACCGTCGAGAGTAGCACTATCACCATCACATATCACAGTCGAGAGTAGCACTATCACCATCACATGTCACCATCGAGAGTAGCACTATCATCATCACATGTCACCGTCGAGAGTAGCACTATCACCACCACATGGCACTGTCGAGAGTAACACTATCACCATCACATGGCACCATCGAGAGTAGCACTATCACAATCACATGTCACCGTCGAGAATAGCACTATCACAATCACATGTCACCGTCGAGAGTAGCACTATCACCATCACATATCACAGTCGAGAGTAGCACTATCACCATCACATGTCACCATCGAGAGTAGCACTATCATCATCACATGTCACCGTCGAGAGTAGCACTATCACCGTCACATGTCACCGTCGAGAGTAACACTATCACCATCACATGTCACCGTCGAGAGTAGCACTATCACCATCACATGTCACCGTCGAGAGTAGCACTATCACCATCACATGTCACCATCGAGAGTAGCACTATCACCACCACATGGCACTGTCGAGAGTAACACTATCACCATCACATGTCACCTTCGAGAGTAGCACTATCACCATCACATGGTCACCATCGAGAGTAGCACTATCACCATCACATGTCACCATCGAGAGTAGCACTATCACCATCACATGTCACCGTCGAGAGTAGCACTATCACCATCACATATCACAGTCGAGAGTAGCACTATCACCATCACATGTCACCATCGAGAGTAGCACTATCATCATCACATGTCACCGTCGAGAGTAGCACTATCACCATCACATGGCACCATCGAGACTAGCACTATCACAATCACATGTCACCGTCGAGAGTAGCACTATCACAATTACATGTCACCGTCGAGAGTAGCACTATCACCACCACATGACACTGTCGAGAGTAACACTATCACCATCACATGGCACCATCGAGAGTAGCACTATCACAATCACATGTCACCGTCGAGAGTAGCACTATCACAATCACATGTCACAGTCGAGAGTAGCACTATCACCATCACATGTCACCGTCGAGAGTAGCACTATCACCATCACATGTCACCATCGAGAGTAGCACTATCACCACCACATGGCACTGTCGAGAGTAACACTATCACCATCACATGTCACCGTGGAGAGTAGCACTATCACCATCACATGTCACCATCGAGAGTAGCACTATCACCACCACATGGCACTGTCGAGAGTAACACTATTACACGTCACTGTCGAGAGTAACACTATCACCATCACATGTCACCGTCGAGAGTAGCACTATCACCACCACATGGTACCATCGAGAGTAGCACTATCACCACCACATGGCACTGTCGAGAGTAACACTATCACATGTCACTGTCGAGAGTAGCACTATCACCATCACATGTCAATGTCAAGAGTAGCACTATCACCACCACATGGCACCATCGAAAGTAGCACTATCACCATCACATGTCACCGTCGAGAGTAGCACTATCACCGTCACATGTCACTGTCGAGAGAAGCACTATCACCATCACGTGTCACTGTAGAGAGTAGCACTATCACCATCACATGTCACCGTCGAGAGTAGCACTATCACCATCACATGGCACTGTCGAGAGTAACACTATCACCACCACATGTCACTGTCCGGAGTAGCACTATCACCACCACATGGCACCGTCGAGAGTAGCACTATCACCACCACATGGCACCATCGAGAGTAGCACTATCATCATCACATGTCACCGTCGATAGTAGCACTATCACCACCACACGTCACCATCGAGAGTAGCACTATCACCATCACATGTCACCGTCCATAGTAGCACTATCACCACCACATGGCACCATCGAGAGTAACACTATCACCATCACATGTCACCGTCGAGAGTAGCACTATCACCACCACACGTCACCATCGAGAGTAGCACTATCACCATCACATGTCACCGTCCATAGTAGCACTATCACCACCACATGGCACCATCGAGAGTAACACTATCACCATCACATGGCACCATCGAGAGTAGCACTATCACAATGACATGTCACCGTCGTGAATAGCACTATCACCATCACATGTCACTGTCGAGAGTAGCACTATCACCATCACACGTCACTGTCGAGAGTAGCACTATCACCATCACATGTCACTGTCGAGAGTAGCACTATCACCATCACATGTCACTATCGATAGTAGCACTATCACCATCACATGTCACCAGTCGAGAGTAGCACTATCACAATCACACGTCACTGTCGAGAGTAGCACTATCACAATCACATGTCACCGTCGAGAGTAGCACTATCACCGTCACATGCCACTGTCGAGAGTAGCATTATCACCGTCACATGTCACTGTCGAGAGTAACACTATCACCATCACATGTCACCGTCGAGAGTAGCACTATCACCATCACATGTCACCGTCGAGAGTACACTATCACCATCACATGTCACCGTCGAGAGTAGCACTATCACCGTCACATGTCACCGTCGAGAGTAGCACTATCACCATCACATGTCACTGTCGAGAGTAGCACTATCACCATCACATGTCACCGTCGAGAGTACCACTATCACCATCACATGTCACCGTCGAAAGTACCATTATCACCATCACATGTCACCGTCGAGAGTAACACTATCACCGTCACATGTCACTGTCGAGAGTAACACTATCACATGTCACTGTCGAGAGTAGCACTATCACAATGACATGTCACCGTCGAGAGTAGCACTATCACCATCACATGCCACTGTCGAGAGTAGCACTATCACAATCACATGCCACTGTCGAGAGTAACACTATCACCGTCACATGTCACTGTCGAGAGTAGCACTATCACAATGACATGCCACTTTCGAGAGTAGCACTATCACAATCACATGTCACCGTCGAGAGTAGCACTATCACCATCACATGTCACTGTCGAGAGTAACACTATCACCATCACATGCCACTGTCGAGAGTAGCACTATCACAATCACATGCCACTGTCGAGAGTAGCACTATCACCGTCACATGTCACTGTCGAGAGTAGCACTATCACAATGACATGCCACTGTCGAGAGTAGCACTATCACCATCACATGTCACTGTCGAGAGTAGCACTATCACAATGACATGCCACTGTCGAGAGTAGCACTATCACAATCACATGCCACTGTCGAGAGTAGCACTATCACCATCACATGTCACTGTTGAGAGTAGCACTATCACAATCACATGCCACTGTCGAGAGTAGCACTATCACAATCACATGCCACTGTCGAGAGTAGCACTATCACCGTCACATATCACCGGCGGTTGTGTCGCATCATATATGCAGCCGAGATGCAACTGAAAACGTGTTTGAGATGCTTTGTGTCCTACATCAACTAACTATCATATCTAAATAGTCCGTTTTTAGGTAAATATTCTCGAAAATGTATCGTTCTTTGAAGCCTCAGTTTGCTGCATAAATGATCAGGAACATTTTTTACAAGTGATCGTGCTTGTGTACGAGAGGAATTTAGATCTAGAGAAATCCTTCGGCACAACACGATTAGATTCGACTGAGGTAAAGAACCACTAATCTAGACCTATGTTCTGTACCTGTGTTCGCCGTGGCCTGTGCAGCATCGATCAGATTCGTAAGATTAACGACATTCATCAATCGCCGATGTCTCGAGTGATCAATGGCACCGACCACAGGGCTAATTATATCGACGGGAAAAGTGACGAATGGAGCATTAGTTAAATGTTCGGTCACTCGCGAAACATCGCTCTCATATATTTTATTCATTGTCTCTGGCTTAGATGGGGAGGCGGGGGCTAACGTGAACACTTTTTGTATTCGATCGCCATACATAGGAAATTAATAAGATATATGTGCTATACTCTATCAAGCACGACAAAAGATAATTTTCTTATCATAATGCGTGGGTTTATGATGTATCCCTTCTTCAAGAGTATATAATGGGGCACAGGCGATGGGTGACGCTTCGCATACTAATGCTAAATATTGAACACAAAAACGATGACGGTTTCACCTCTTAGCCGTGTATGAAATGTAGGAGTTGACGATATAACATCTCAAGAACGGCTGTGTGTGTGTGTGTGTGTGTGTGTGTGCGTGCGTGCGTGCGTGCGTGCGTGCGTGTGTGTGTGTGTGTGTGTGTGTGTGTGTGTGTGTGTGTTCGTGCGTGCGTGCGTGCTGTGTGTGTGTGTGTGTGTGTGTGCGTGCGTGTGTGTGTGTCGTGCGTGCGTGCGTGTGTGTGTGTGTGTGTGTGTGTGTGTGTGTGTGTGTGTGTGTGTGTGTGTGTGTGTGTGTGTGTGTGTGTGTGTGTGTGTGTGTGTGTGTGTGTGTGTGTGTGTGTGTGTGTGTGTGTGTGTGTGTGTGTGTGTGTGTGTGTGTGTGTGTGTGTGTGCATGAACACATAGTAGACATACTTACAACATGAACGAATTGTCTTAAATATGCCAATAAAGCCATATGTTCTATCGACGCACGCGTCATGTCATGTCTGGATTACTGCAACTATAATTGTTCACCCTGTCGTTATCCGAGACCACTGTCCTTCACGAGCACACAGCACTGCCGGCTGACACGTCACTCGCGCCACTGACCACGGGCAACTCCCATCTGACTGTCAACAGCGAGTGGTGCATGCTCATACACATAACTTGCACTTGCACTTTCGCTTGCGCTTGCGCTTGCGCTTGCGCTTGCGCTTGCGCTTGCGCTTGCGCTCGCGCTCGCGCTCGCGCTCGCCTCGCGCTCGCGCTCGCACACGCACACGCACACGCACACGCACACGCACACGCACACGCACACGCACACGCACACGCACACGCACACGCACACGCACACGCACACGCACACGCACACGCACACGCACACGCACACGCACACGCACACGCACACGCACACGACACGCACACGCACACGACACGCACACGCACACGCACACGCACACGCACACGCACACGCACACGCACACGCACACGCACACGCACACGCACACGCACACGCACACGCACACGCACACGCACACGCACACGCACACGCACACGCACACGCACACGCACACGCACACGCACACGCACACACCCCACGCACACGCACACGCACACGCACACCACACGCACACCACACGCACACGCACACGCACACGCACACGCACGCACCGCACCCCCCGCCCCGCACACGCACACCAAACAAAACCCCAACGAACCAACGAAGACCCACAACCCACAGAACCCCACAGAACGCACCCCCCAACCACCCACCAACACACACCACGCCACGACCCCCGCCACGCCACGCCACCACACCACACCACCACACCACGACCACGCACCCCAAACCACACCACACCACACCACACACACACACCACCACCACCACCCCCTCCCTCCTCACGGGGGGGTTTTTTTTTTTTTTGGGGGGTTTTGGGGGTTTTGTTTTTTTTTTTTTTTTTTTTTTTGTTTTGGGTTTTGGGTTTGGGGGGTTAGGGGGTTTTTTTTTTTTTTTTTTTGTTTTTTTTTTTTTGTGGTGTGTGTGGTGTGTGTGGTGTGTGGTGTGTGTGGTGTGTGGGGGTGTGGTGGTGTGTGTGGTTGTGTGGTTGTGTGGTGTGTGGGGTGTGTGTGGTGTGTGGGGTGTGTGTGGTGTGTGGTGTGTGTGGTGTGTGGGTGTTGTGGTGTGTGTGGTGGTGTGGTGGTGTGGTGTGTGTGGTGTGTTTTTTTTGGTGTGTGGTGTTTGTGGTGTGTGGGGTGTGTGTGTGTGTGTGTTGTGTGTGGTGTGGGGTTTTGTGTGTGGTGTGTGTGGTGTGTGGGGTGTGTGTGGTGTGTGTGGGTGTGTGTGGTGGTGTGGTGGTTTGGTTTGTGTGGTGTTGGTGTGTTTGGGTGTGTTGTGTTTGTGGTGTGGGGTGTGTGTGGTTTTTGGGGTTTGGGGTGTGGTGTGGTTTGTGGGGTGTGTGTGGTGTGTTGGTGTGGTGGTGTGGTGGTGTGTGTGGGTGTGTGTGGTGTTTTGGTGTGTGTGGTGTGTGTGGTGTGTGTGGTGTGTGTGGGGTGTGTGTGGTGGGTGTGGTGGGTGTGGTGGGTGTGGTGTGTGGGTGTTGGTGTGTTGTGGTGTGTGTGGTGTGTGTGGTGTGTGTTGTGTGTGTTTGTGTGTGGGGAGTGTGTGGTGGTGTGGTGGGTGTGGTGGTGGGTGTGTGGCGTGTGTGGTGTGTGTGGTGTGTGTGGTGTGTGTGGTGTGTGTGGTGTGTGTGGGGGGTGTGTGGTGTGTGTGGTGTGTGTGGTGTGTGTGGTGTGTGTGGTGTGTGTGGTGTGTGGGTGTGTGTGGTGTGTGTGGTGTGTGTGGTGTGTGTGGTGGTGTGGTGGGTGTGGTGGTGTGGGTGTGTGGTGTGTGTGGTGTGTGTGGTGTGTGTGGTGTGTGTGGTGTGTGGGGTGGTGTGGTGGGGTGTGGGGGTGTGTGTGGTGGTGTGGTGTGTGTGGTGTGTGTGGTGTGTGTGGTGTGTGTGGTGTGTGTGGTGTGTGGGTGTGTGTGGTGTGTGTGGTGTGTGTGGTGTGTGTGGTGTGTGTGGTGTGTGTGGTGTTGTGGTGTGTGTGGTGTGTGGGGTGTGTGTGGTGTGTGTGGTGTGTGTGGTGTGTGTGGTGTGTGTGGTGTGTGTGGTGTGTGTGGTGTTGTGGTTTTTTGTGTGTGGGGGTGTGTGTGGTGTGTGTGGTTGTGTGGTTGTGTGGTGTTTGTGGTGGGGTGTGGGGGGTGTGTGTGGTGTGTGGGGTTTTGGTGTGGTGTGTGGTGTGTGTGGTGTGTGGGGTGGTGGGGTGTGTGTGGTGTGTGGGTTGTGTGGGTGTTTTGTGGTGTGTGTGGTGGTGTGGTGGTGTGGTGTGGGGGGTGTGTGTGGGTGTGTGGTGTGTGTGGGTGTGTGGGTTTTTTGGGGTTTTGTGTGGTGTGTGGTGTGTTTGGTGTGTTGTGTGTGGTGTGTGTGGGTGTGTGGGTGTGTTTTTGGGGTGTGTGTTTTTTGTGTGGTGTGGGGTTTTTTGGTGTTTTGGGTGTGTGTGGTGTGTGGGTGTGTGTGGTGTGTGGTGGTGTGGTGTGGTGTGTGTGGTGTGTTTGGTTTGTGGGGGGTGTGTGGTGTGTTTGGTGTGTTGTGTGGTTGTGGGGTGTGTGGGTGTGTGTGGTTTGTGGTGGTTTGGGGGTGGGGGGTGTGGGGGGTTTGT